>JAJOOS010002727.1:0-29640 GCA_029582725.1 Solanum chiquidenum | reverse complement strand
CACTTGCAACCACATATATAGATGCTTATCTGGCAGGGCCAAGAATGTGCATAATAAACAACAGGTGTGATTATAAAGGATTAAGACAAGAAGGGATGTTGAAGGGGCTTCAGGCTGTTGAGTAAATGGAGATCAGAGTTTAAATTGGTTCTTGAATTCAGTCGAGGGGCAGGTGCTAAGGAATTTACTGGCTTGATGAGGCAGAAATTATGGGTTCAGCAAGTGCAGTCAACAAAAGACATCCATGTGAAGTTAGGAGACCTCGTACAAGAATGATAACCTAAGGAAATATGCCAAATGGCAGAAGCAGTAACAGTGAGGTTGACTATCTTCTATTGTGCATCATGGAACGAAAGTTAATCTGATTATCAGTGTCAGCCCACAAAAGTAACTGACCAGAGTGTCACGTTCTTAGTCTTCAATTAAGTGGACGTACGACACTTGACAACTTGCTCACATTCTTGCACTGTGTAACATCATTCTGTCTCATTCAACTTGTGGCTCTCGAATGCTATAGGATAAATATCCTGCATCAAGACACCCCCAATAGTAAAATCAGATGCATATGTATGTACCTTGAATGTCTTGGTAAAGTCGGGCAATGCCAAGACTGTCACAACTGTCTTAATGCCTTCAAATGCCTTTTGACAATGTTCCGTCCAAACTCATGGCTTGTTCTTCTTTAACAACTCAGTTAATGGTGTTGCTTTGGCTGAATATTCATTGATGAACAGGCGATAGTAGTTAACAAGGCCAAGGAAAGATCTCTACTCAGTTAATTTTGTAGGTGCCTCTCACTTTTGGATAGCTCGTACCTTAGCCTTGTCCATGTGTAGCTCGCCATTGATGATGACATGTCCAAGAAGGGTGCCTTTGATTGTGCAATTTTGCACTTCTCCCTCTTGATGTATAACTCATTCTCCAGCAAGACTTGGAATACCTTTCTTAAGTGCTCTACATGTTCCTCCAAGGTGTTGCTATAGATGCCTATATCATCTAAGTATACTACTACAAACTTATCAAGATAGCTGATAGAGATGAAAGAACTAGCTCATGAGAGAGGAAAATGTAAAAGGTGTGTTGGTTGAGCCGAAATGTATTACCACCCACTCAAAGGCTCCATATCTCGTCACACATGTTGTCTTCGGCTCATCCCCTTCCGCAGTAGTAGCCTTTGTGAAGATCTACCTTGATAAAGTACTTGGTTTGTCCAAGTCTATCAAATAAGTCAGTTATTAGCGGGATCAAATGTTTGTTCTTCATTTTAACTTTGTTAAGCGCCTGGTAGTCTACACATAAACACAATAAACCATCCTTCTTCTTTTGGAATAACATCGGCGTGCCAAAGGTGTCTTCGATGGATGGGTGTGACCGGCATCCAATTACTCTATCAATTATTTCATAAGCTCCTGGCTCTAACTTAATCTTGTGATCTACCTCATGCCTACGAGGCAAGTGCTTAGGTAGTTTGTTTGGGCATAACAGGCTCTAACTTAATCTTGTGATCTACCTCATGCCTACGAGGCAAGTGCTTAGGTAGTTTGTTTGGGCATAGCATCTTTGTGCTCTTTCACTCACTTCTCTTAGCAAGGCACAATGTTTCATGGTAACCCATGTCTTGCTCCAAACTTGCAATGGTTGCCATGGACGTCAACGCCTCATTCTTGAGCCCCTTGACTAACTACATAGCCGAAAGTTGTGCTTGGCTCTCTCTGCGACATAGTCACTGTAGGCACCATGCGAGCTCCTTCTTATTTCATGACCAAGAGACGTAGAGGTAGGGGTGATTAAAGTGTGATAGTGTCTAAAGAACTCCTACCCTAGAACAATATCACAAATATCAACTGTTAGGGCGGAAAAGTTTGTCGTACCTTTCCAATTGCCTAATTTGACACCAACACCATAGGCTACACCATGAGCATTTTGAGTCTTTGTATTCATGGTATTAACGCGGGAGTGAGCTGGAGCGACCTTCAACTCTAGTCTCTTTGTTGCAGCCTCGGTCACAAAATTATGAATTGATCCAGTGTCCACCGGTACACAAGCAGGTTTGTTATTGATAGTGAGATTCATGTATTGATTGCCATTGTCGTCGAGCTGCATAGATTGCTACTTGACAGTCCCACGTAGTCCTATCATACCTAATTGTGTTGCGCCCGAACACTCTCTTTGCTTTTTTCCCTTCTGCTCATGCACCATAGCATTGAGACTCTTTAAGTCGGGAAGTTTCCTGAAACCGTGTGGCCCTCTGCATATATAGCATCCCTTCTCTTTGACGTAGCTCTGGTGGCCACTCAACTTCTAGAAATTGAACTTAGTAGTATCTTAAGTCTTGTGGCGGCGTTAGTAGGTCTCTTAGCTTTTTCAATGATCTCCCCCACCTTTAACATTACTACTTTTTAACTCATTGCCTTTACCTTTGCCATACATATCATGCCAGAAATCCATCAAAGACTCAGACTCTACTATGGCTTCATCTATATCTGTGACTTATTGGCGTTGCAACTCCTACTTAGCCCAATTTTGCAACTAATCCATAAAGTGGAACAACAAGTCATTGTTGGTGAGGTTGGGGATTTAGAGAATAAGGGTCGTGAACTCTTTGACATAGTCATGTCTGCTTCAACTCCTGAAGTTTGCGCCTTGCCTTGTAAAACACAGTATATAAGAGGAACTGATCCCACATGCTAATATGCATAGACCTGTCTTAGCATCAGCCACTTTTCGTCTCCACCATTGCATGACAATCTCTGACATGTACAACACGACAGTATTGATCTTGGCTTTATAGCCCCTCACCTTTCCATGCCAAGAATAGTTCTCCAAGTGCCAAACAAAATTCTCTACTTCTTGTGCATTATGAACCCTTTTGAACACCGGTGGTTTGGGAGCCTCAATTTTAGCCTCCCTCGTTACAACAACATTTCTTGTTGTCTTAAGTCACGCCAGTGCCGACCTGCTCTTCGAGTGCCTCATATTTGCCTTCATGGCATCGATAGTGCTCAACGCCTCCATGGAATCATCTCGATCTTGGTCTGCTTCCGCCCATCCAAGTCATTTTATATGCTCTCGATCTTTTCAAGAGTGTTCCCCTCAAGAACACTTGAGTGTCTTCTACCTTCCCAAAGCATTGGACAAATATCTCGACTGCATTCATCCACAATTAACCTTCATAACCCACTCTCTACCAAGCGAGACATCTTCAGGCAAGACCTCCACATCATCCTTGCTCAACTCAGTGGCAGAAGGTTTATGAATGTAAGTCTTTCGTGACATTTCCTGGTTTTTGTTGGCGACACTTCTCTTTTTGTTATAGCTTTTCGTGCTAGTAGCATCTTGGGTGAGGTTGGCTTGGGTGTTAGCATCATTGATTTCTCCGTCGTTTGTCATTTTCTTAGTTACAACCTTGCTCGATACTTGTTGGCATGTCCTTAGTCTTCAACTAAGTGTGCGTGCGACACATGACAACTTGTACACGTTCTTGCACAACTTGCTCACAACCTCGCTATGTCAAGTCGGTCTAAGACACTAGGAATCGCTAAGGGAATGATAGAAAGAACAAAAGAGAATTGCTAGGGAGATTTGTATTGGAGAGACTTGAATTATTTGCTTGATGATATTACAGATGAATACCTCCCTATTTATACTACACGCTTAGGGATAATATGCAAATAATAATTATTAAACAGATCATTTCATATTTACGAGTAGGTTTCTTCTCTAGAATTCTCTACATGTCTAGAATATTCTAAAGCCTTTTAAAAAAAAATCCTAGATTCCATAAGAATTTAGAGTCATTCTAAGAGATTCTCCAAGGTTCTAGAATCTTCCCACAAAAGCATCTTTCTTATGTAAGCTTTCACATGGCAAAAAGGTGTGCCAACTAGCGCTTATTGAGTTGGGTATATGGCTGCGCTTTTGGGTGGAGGGTGGTCTATTGCTCACCACTTGACACACCTTTTTGCCATGTGGAAGCTTACATAAGGAAGATGCTAGCATTTGTTGAATATTCTAAAACCATGGAAAGTCTCTTGCAAAGACTCTAGATTCTTATGGAATATTTCAGAAGAATTTATGAAAGGTCTTAGAATATTCTAGGTATGTAAAGAATTTAGAGAAGGGACCTACTTTTAAATATGAAAGGATTTGAGTACTAATTATTATTTGCACATTAGCCCCTAAGTGAGTAGTATAAATAGAGGAGTATTCATTTGTAAAATCTCGAAGCAAATAATTCAATTCTCTCCAATACAAATGTCCCTTGCAATTCTCTTGTATTCTTTCTATCATTCCCTTAGCGAATTCCTTAGTGCCTTAGATTGACTTGACATAGCGAGATCGTGAGCAAATTGTATAAGAACGTAAGCAAGTTGTCAAGTGTCGCACACGCACTTAGTTGAAGGCTAAGGACATGACAAGAGCCTTTCAATAAGAAGCAAAGATTTATGAGCCCCGTAAACCTACGAATCAAATCGTAGTCTAATACTCTAATTATTAGGATTATTTCATCAAAATTTTCTTAAGTGGAATAGGCCTCCTATCTGATATGATGTAAAATGTAAAGCAATCAACAAATTAACATAGAAGTAAGAGTTGAAAGAGAAATATAACCAGAAAATTGATAAAAAATAATAGCACCTTAAAAACATCCTTTGATAATGAAAGCATGTGAAGACACACTACCAAAGTGTCAGATTATGAAAGTAGCAAATAACGATCATGAGAGTTTCAGTTATCATTTAAGCATGCTAAAGCTCGACATAGCTTCCTATGGACTATGACATAACAATGAGACAAAGCAAGCTGGAGGGATTGGTTTGTGTTCTTGGAGAAGATCTTTGATTTTGCCTAGGATGTAAAGTTCAAAGATATATGTTGATCTAAGAAGTTTAAAAGTGGGTTGATTCAATGATTTTAACTATTTGAGTGCAACATCGGAAAAAGAAAATAATCTAGATCATTGAAATAAGAACATGATTCGCTTTTTGATAACCGTGGTGTCGGGGCCAAGTTTGTGCGCACCTTGACTAATTCCATAAGGTACCTGCCACCTCCCAATGGTACAGGTACTAGGTAACTCTATTCACCAAGGCCAAGACAGGTGGGAAAAAAATCACCTAGTGTTTTTATCTCAGTTGGAAATGTAACCTGAAATCTCATGGTTCTCAATCAACTTCATTGACCACTAGGTCACACCTCATGCATGCGTAATATGAACATGATTTTGAGAAGGAACAAAAATCAAGACCCTGAAAGCAAATACAAAAAGTAATAGGAGATAACTTTTAGTTTTCCGTTTCTTGGTAGCACAAAAAGATTACACAAAAATCCACTTTTAGAGGAACAAATATTAAAACCTTGGACTAGATTTTAGTCGGTTAGCATCGATACCACAAAGGGTAGGAAGTGACACTCAAAAATTAATATACTTCCAATAAGGATAAAGGTCCACGAAGCCATTTGATCTATACATCAAAAAATGGCATTCAATCCCCTACAAAAAAGAGCTAAAGATGGATTTATAAGCCTATTCAATTAAGGAGAAGAGAAGATTGAGGTAATTTCAACTAGGCGAGCATCCACAATGTCTTTTTTAAGAAAAGATAGTGAATATATCCCAAGTGATAACTCTCCCGTGAAATTCCCAACTACTTTGATTATATACATAACGGTGCAGAAGGGAAAGACTTCTTCTTCCACGCAGGGTGTGGCCTAATGGTTTATGTAGTGGGTTGAGCACCATGAGGTCTCAGATTCAAATCCCGGCAAAGGCTACACACTAGGTGATTTCTTCTCATATGTTCTAGCCTTGATAGACAGATACCTATTGGTGGTGAAAGATGACAGGTACACGTGGATTTAGTCGAAGTGCGCCAGAGCTAGCCAGACACCAAAAGGATTAAGCAAAAACCTAAAAGTAAAATTCAAGAAATATTGTGTTTTTAACTAAAGGTGTCATCTTTGCTTACGAATTAACCAAAGGTATCAAAGCAAGTGAAACAATATTTCAATATCCACAATAAGCTACACCAGCATGGCATATTTAATTTCAGTCCTCATCGAAATTAGCCACAACTCCGCAATACAAGTGCAAACCAACAACAGAGAAAGGGAAACAAACAGCAGTTAAAAAAATTGCAGAAAAGGAAGAACCTAGCAAAATCAAATATTTATTGAAATTAAAAGAATACCATTGCGTCTCAAATTGAGGAGAAGTTGTTAGTCTCCTTATTATGATAATTGAGCCGGCTGCCAAATTCCTCAGCAAAAGTGCAAAACTGAAAGGAGGAAGACTGTAGACGAAGCAGAGAGCACTCTATTCTGCTTTTTTGTTATTGTATCTATGGAAAAGGGATAAAATTGCCTATTGCATTCGGAAATAAGTTATATTTGTATTTAATCGGACTCTAATTTGATTATAGAAAAAAATTAAAATTAGTATCATTATACTTTTGTTTTAAAATAAAAGTGTCTTGATTCAATTTCGAACACATAATTATTTTTAAACCACTAATTTCCATTATCTCCACTTTTATTTCCTACGTGATGTTTATGTAAATTTTTATTTTTTTCTAATTTAAATTACTCTCAATTTAAATTATTTTAATCGGATTCAATTCGTAAAATAAATTCATCCCAAAAATTCTCAAACTCCCAATTCTTTCCTGTCACAAGTATAATAGCATAAATAAGAGTTTAATAGCTAAGAATTTATACTTCACTTATGGAACACAATATACTCATTCAAATACATATATTATTGGATTTACTTGAAAAATCTTGGTACAATTTTTTTAACTTTTGTGTTAGATTCTATAAAATAAAGTTGTATATAGTTGCATTTTTAATGTTGAAATAAAATTTGATTAGCTTCATATCAAGTTCGATTTTTTTAGATAGCATGTTTCCTCGTATTACCCTTTTTTTTCTAGTAAGGTATCTATTAAATTGTCGTAGGATTTAGACCTTTGGATTTGATTCCTCTGTTTCGATATGTAATGTTACATGTAAGTTAGGAAGTAAAACATGATAAAAATAGTTTTAGTAAAGAGTTTAAGTAACAAAAATCCTACTTGTTGAGCAAATTTTGAAGCCTCGATCAGCATATAAAGAATCACAAAGAACCCTAGCTTTGTCGATGTTTCCAATGGCTGAAAAAGAATCGAACTTTTGCAGTAGATCCTATGACTTAAAAGAGAACTCATTCAAATACATATATTATTCGATTTGCTTAAAACTCCCTCCTACAAATCTTTGAACTTTTGTGGTAGATCCTAGCTTAGTCGATGTTTTCAATGATTAGAAAAGAATCGAATTTTTGTGACAGATCATGTGACTGAAAAAGAAAACTCATTCAAATACATATATTATTCGATTTGCTTAACATCCCTCCTATAAATCTTTGTACTTTTGTGATAAATCCTAGTAAAACAAAGTTGCATAAGGTTGCATTTCTTATGTTGAACTAAATTGATTGGCTTCATATCAAGTTTGATTTTCATTTTAATAGCTTATTTCATAATACAATTTTTTTTTCTAGTCATCTATTAGATTGTTGTAAAATTCAATTCCTTTTGGATTTGATTCCTCAATTCCAACATGTAATGTTACATATAACTTAGGAAGTAAAACATAATTAAAATAGCTTTAATAAAGAGTTTAAGTAATAAAAATCTTACTTGTTGAGCAGATTTTGAAGCCTTGAGTTGCACATAAAGAATCGTCAGGAACCCTAGCTTAGTCGATGTTTCTTATGACCGAAAAGAATTGAAGGTTTGAGAACATTTGGGATGGATTTATATTGCAAATTTAGACGGATTTAACAATGAATCAGGTTAAAATAATTAAATTTTAAAAAATGAAAATTCACGTGGACACCACATAGCAAACTAAAGGTGGGGGCCAAGAAAATAATAATTGAGGGATAAATATTTATTCAAAGCTGAATGATAAAGACAATTTTGTTGCAAAGGTATAATGAAGGATAAATATAATTAATTTTCAATAGTAGAGAAACAAATTTGATCATTTTCCGTTGAGGGGTAAAATTGCAAAGGGTGGAAAGAAAGAAAGAAAAAAGGCAATTTATAAAACTTCTCCACCTTTCTCTAAAATTTTACATATTTCATCACAAAATTTGTCAATTAAACAAGTAAGCAAATATTTGGGATTATTTATAGTAGTGTGTCAAATTGCCCGAAAATTATACGTATAATTAGGTAATTAAAAAATTATATATATACGATAAGTTGAAACTCATTTGCCTGTTTACTTTTTTTATTTATTTTTTATAAATAAGTATATTTATTACTCCATCAAACTGAGAAATACAGCTTTGGAAAATGCACAAAAGGCTATTATTGATTTGATGTAAACAAACGGTGCGGATAAGTTTTTATCTTGTGTTGCTGCCTCGTGCTTACTGATAAGTAGCAGCAAGCAGCAGCAGCATTTACTAACAACATTCCAAGCTATAACCTGTCCGAACTCACTCTTTTGAACAGATTAGTAACAAACAACTTAGAATACACACATAATACAAGTTTGTTGAGTTCAAAAGATCACCTCTTGTTTGAAAGAAAGAAAAAGTTACTTATTGTTATCTTTACAATAGAATCTCTCATTGCCTCTGAAATTGGTACAAGACTTTCAAGGTCCCCAATCAACACAGGTGATGTGAAACAACAACTGTTTGGCTACTATTCACCATCTTTAGAGGTCGGTGTATACATCGAAAAGAATCCCAAAGAGTAAAGACCATGGTTTGATTCTTTCTTTCCAGTGCAGTCAAATAAGCATTCTAACCAAAATGACTTGAGGTCAACAGAGGGCTTGTCAGATTTAGATGCACAAGACCTAATGCAATGCAGCCACAAACACGTAGCTTCAAAGAATGTCAATTCATGAGGCATTGCTTTTGCACTTTGTAGACACATTCAAAAGGACGATCACCTGCTGCTGCCAAACACAAGGATGACAAAGAACAGCTGAAGTTCAACATGGGTCTTTTACATCTTAACTGCATTGTCTCACGTGCAGCTATAAAACATCAGCTGCCTTCACAGTCAGCAGTAGTCAACTTTGTCCCCAGTTCTACCCTCGCCTTAGCTGAAAGGCCCTTTGCTAACATCTCTTCATCATATTTACGTGCCATATCAACCATACCCTTTTGTACCAAGGCATCAATTAATGCATTGTAAGCAGACGCATCTGGACTCAATCCCTGTTTTTCCATCTTTTCCCAAAGAATAAAGACCGGTCGAAGAAATCCCCATCTTCCAAATTTCCTCATAAGCATGACATAGGTGTCCATCCTAGGTCGCACTCCGCTTTCAATCATTCTATCAAACAATTTGAGAATCTCTCTCGGCTTTTCAAGGCAACCAAAGAAGCTGTTGTATGTAATGACATTAGGCTCGCAACCCTTGTGAGGCATTTGACTAAGCACTTTATATGCATCTCTATACCTCCCATTTTCACACATAAGCTTGATCAGTGTGTTGTACGTAGAAACATTTGGTTTGCACCCCAACTCAATCATCTCTTGACAGAGCTTAGCTGCTACATCAACACCATCTGAAATCCCAATAGCACGGATAACAGTGTTATACGCGATCACATCCAAGTCAATTCCTTTCTTCTTCATTTCTTTGTATAATTTTACAGCTTTCCATGGTTTTCCGCTCTTGCACTGTACATCCATGTAAATTGAGTACGAATACAGATCCTTTTGCACACCCCTTGTATCCATCTCTTCCCAAAACTGTCTACATTTACCCCACCAACTCATCTTGAACCACCCACGAAGAAGCATATTACATATTTTTGTGTCCACCTTAAAACATGAATACTTCACATCATTCTTGTTCTTAGGGAAGCACAAGTCTTCGGCCTCTATCACATGCTTATACTCACATAAAGCATCAATTAGATTTGAAAATGAAACTTGATCTTTTAAATTAAATTCCTCCATCTTATCAAACATATCAATTGCTTCTTTTACCATGTGAGCAGACACATAACGTTTGAACAAGACTCGGAAAGTGGTGTGGTCAGGCATGGAGGATACACTTCTCATTTTCTCAATCAAGCTCCAAGCTGCATCAAATTCAAAGAACTTTCCCAGAATGTCAATAAGTTGGTTGCATGTTTGGCTGGTGTGATGGAAGCCACACTGCATCTCGGCCCAGTTGAAGAACTCTAAAGCTCTTCTCCAGTCATTGTTGTAACAAGAGAGGGTTTCCAGCATGATGGTGGGGTTCAGAGGGTCAGAGGAAGCACTAGTTGAACTTGGGGATGAATTTGGGTCATCATAGTTGGGAAAGGAAGTGGGGTTTGGGGCTTTGGAGGGGGTGGAGTGATAACCGTGATGATGAAGCAAGGTTTCGAATTGCGTGAGAAGCAAAGAAGAAGGTAAGAAAGTTGAATATCGAGAAATAACTGACGAAAGCATTCTAGAAGATTAGGAACTAGTTTTCGAATATAATCTGCTAATAACTGTGAGGTTCACAGGACTGCGGGAGTTAATGATTGTCCTGCCAAGTAAATCACAATGATCAAAAATGTTATGTTAGTTTAGCATCAGCACAGAAAGAATTATCTAAAAAAAAAACATTTTTGCATTTTACAGTATTCAATAAGGGATGATTGCATGTTGGCAAATATTTGTTTGCTCTTTATCAGTGGTGATTTTCTATGAATACTTGTAATGGGCAGTGTAATGATGCAATCAAAATCTCATGGTTTATATGTTGTCTTTCTTATTTAATGTAATTTAGTTGTCACCTTTTATTTTCTGCTTTTATGTTATTATATCTATGGAAATATATGTTTTCAATCATTTCCCGAAAGTTCTTTGAATGCATCTGAGCTTAGACATTTTTTTTTTTTTATTGATGACAAGGGAAACCCACAGCCGCTACCCTTTGGGTGCGCACTGCGTAAAACACCCGCTCCTATGCAATAGCTCGCAAGCCACATAGGAGAGGTAACACGCACTAGACATTTGTTTGATGTGGTTTTACATTTTTCAACGCATATATTAGTAAGTACTTGAAAACTACAGAATAACACAAAATTTTCAGCAAAACAAAATTCAACTGAATTCCATCTTAATCTCAACTCAATTCACAAACCAGAAATCATTCACGGTCACATAAAAACCATTCCATAACACATTTCACATCCCTTTTGAACTACTCAAGTTATGATAATTTGATTTTAGGATAAAAGGAGAATTTACAAAATTTAAATTGATGGACAACAATGCAGAAGTAATTGCAACCACTAGACCCCAGCCAGTTAGAGTTATGGGGCTTTAGCAAAGTAAAATAAGCCTCAATCCATTGACAATTCCAACCACAGAAGCAAAGGGAACTTCCTAATTCAATTGATCAAACCAACTTGACTATTGATCTTGTGATAATTTGTCAATATATTGAAGAGCTTAAAGAACGACCAAGTTTAGCATGGATAATTCACAGTTACTAATTTCTTAAGTTGGGGATTTTTATGATACCTACCATTTTAAAAAAATTCCGGAACTTTTAAAACCATAATGGAGCTCCATTCACCTTTCAGATCTTTTTAAGATATCAACTCAGTTCTTTTTTGTCAAACCTGTTATCATAACTAATATATTTGGGAAATTTAAGCAAAAACATGTATGGACGATATTATTTCAAAGCCAGTATTCTACAGGATGTTTTTTTAAAACAGAAAATCAATAACTCAGCTTTGGAAGCAAAAATATGTATGGAGTGCATTTATAAACATGTACACTAGTTTCGTTTTTCAGTTGTAACAGTATGCATACATGAATTTCCAGGCTCAAGTAGAGATAATTGAATAAATAGTTATATTAGAGGCATAATGGCCAATGGCTCAAACTCTCAATACTTTCCAAGATCATCGCATTCCGTTCCCAACTGAAAACATGAAATTTTACTACAAAACATGTGTTTTTGGCATCATGGATGAAGATATATTAATCAGCACATCATATGGATACAGTGAGCTGCAATCTCTTCTTTAAAATGCATACAGAACTAAAACGATTGGTCTGCAAATTGCTCAAATGGGTAAGGCATAACAAAAATGTTACGCATAAGTAAAATTAGACAAAATGGAGGTCCACCTTGTCTCTAGCCATGCTCATGGCAATGTTTTGTTGCCCCGATAACTCAATGGGGGAACTCGATATGCTAAGCAAAAGATATTACACTTCTGAATACAAAGCGAGGGGCGCAGTGCGCCGAGGAAATGACTAGAGTGAATAAGCTATGGTCTAGTCAAACTTGAACTGTAAACAATCAATCAGAATAAGCAAGAATCGGTAAAAACAACCCCCAAAATTATTTCTTGGACTGTTCAAATCATTTGAAGGTATGAATAGAACATTTGCATTCAATCAATTATGCAATTATCAGGAAGCAAACCTAATTCTTTTCACAAATTTTACAGGTAAAATCAAGAAAGATTACATTTAAATTTAAGGATTAAGGTATCATTTCTTCTTTAAATTAAATTAAAAGAAAGATGAATTACTGGTGCTCACCAACAACAAAAAAAGAAGAAGAGAAATTAACATCAAGATCAAATCTTTATCTCATAATAGAAGAATACCATTGAGCCCCAAGTCGAGGAGAAGCTATTAGTCTCCGAGATTAACTCAGCAAACTGCAACATTTTGCATAATAGAAGAATACCATTGAGCCCCAAGTCGAAGAAGAAGAAGAGGGTTGTTTTCTGGAGTGGCACCATTTCTGCTTATGAGTGCTAATAAGTTCTTAAGTAGTTTTTTGCATTTTGCACCCCTAACATATACTTCTTAGTTCTTATTATTTGCTCCCTATTCTTTTGTTTCTGATAATTAGCACCATAATCTTTTTGTTCTTACAAAACAATGAAAATTACTAATATATTCCTTATACGTGTCTTTCTTAATCCTTATGAAGTATTGCTTGACACTATGATATGGGGCCACCAATATTACCTCCAGCTATTGTGTTGAAATCTCCGATCTTATTTTGAGAAACAACAATGTTATAAGGTATTTTATTGATTAATTGGCTATGACAATATAAATTTATAGTTGCAGCAATAAATAACGTCATTATACTACTGCGCGGAGATAATAATGTTCCTACATTGAACAATAATGAAAACAGATAGCTAGTATATTCATGAATACATATAAAAAATATATATTTTATACCGTAAAAAGTATCTGAGATAGTTATCGTAAAGATAAAAGAACACTCTGTAGCTAACAGAAAAAAACTATAACTTTGAGTTACTGAAAGAAGCAGCAACTTCTTGGCAGTAAATTAAATAGTTGTGTAGTAATGTGTATTATTGCATATCTAATTAACATAGAGGAGATTGGTAAAAAAAAATTACTCTTTACTTGCACGTTTAAAATTTTGCATACATCTAAAAAGTGATTTGTTAAATGTCATTTCTTGAGGTTCCTTTCTTGTATAATTAAAATGGAAAAAGGTCATATTTATTCTTATACTATTCGGAATAATTTAAATATGCCCTTCGTTATATTTTTGGGCCAAATATACTTTTATTGTTATACTTTGGGTCAAATATACCCCTCATCCGTTAAATATTTGAATCTCAATCTTAGAATAGACAGGTGAAGGGTTGAGATTGATTTGAAGACCCATATTTTTTTGTCTCACCCAACACCCACACTTTCTTGCCCAAACTCATTTATAAACAAACAAAAACACAACGAGTTGTTTGTAAAAAGTATTTAGCTTCCTGCATTACATGAAGATTGGTTTATATAATTAATGTTTTCATTTATTTTGCCTATCAAAAATATAAAATATTGGAAAAAAAGTTGCAATTTTTTTTAAAAATAGTTTATTGTGTGTGTGTTCTTATTGAATAAGCAAACAAAAGCACAATTCTTTCAACGAATTGTATGGGTTTGATTCTAAACTTTGTGAAAGTTCAAATGATGTGGTGCTTGAAATTTGATTGATTTGAATTGACGCGCAAAACAATTAAACATATAATGCACATTGGGTGGAGAAGTTGGAAACGAAATTGTTGGGTCTTTGACCTTCAAATTTGTGGCCGAATTACTTTTAAAGTTTGTGATAGGAAGTTGCTGTAAATCAATGGATTATTGAAAATTATTTGGATTATTCTTTTTTAAGCTGGGATTTTTTCTTGCTCAGTATGATTCAGCTGAATTCATTTTTTAGGTTCTTTAAATTTGACAACGAGCTTGAAAAATAATAATTCAAAATTCTCCAATTCTTCACCGTTGACGCTTGACTCATCGGAATTTCAATTAATTGTTGAGATTTGTAAGTGTCGTGTGTGTTCATATGTTGAGAACCATCAACTTAGATGAATATGACATTATACCATTGTTGTATGTTGATATGAGAAGCCTTACTTGGGTTGGATTAAGAGTTATTTTAGATGTTGTCTAGGACAAAAAGATATGGTCCTTCAAGTTAATCACAACCCTTCACTTTTTTATTCTAAGATTGGGATTCAAAGTTTTAACGAATGAGGGGTATATTTGGCCCAAAGTATAACGGTAAGAGTATATTTGACCCAAAAATATAAAGAAGGACATATTTAAACTATTTTAAATAGTACAAGGATAAATATGATCCTTTTCCGCAATTAAAATGTGTCATTTTTACTTGTAACTAGTTTTGCATAAAATTTAAACTCAAGATAATAATATATATTTTTACACTTATCTACAATTCTATGTATAGATCATAGGTGCTATAGTTGTTGTGCAATTCTATTATTTGGTCAATCCAGAAAGCTTGTTTTCCATTTATGAATAAATGGAACCTTTTTATCAATGTCTTCTCTCATCTATCTAATACTAGTCACAAGAGTCCGTATTAGTACGAGCTCAACATATATTTATTTTTTGTTTCAATTTATGTGGCACAATTAGTTTTTAGAGAGTTAACCAATTTTTAATATGTTTTTTGTTTAGATATTTAAAGTTTCTCTATGTCTTTCTTGGACAACTAAATGTCATTTTTATTTTATTGATTTTTTTTTACAATTTGAGCAATTAGTTAATGTTAATATGCAACTGTGGGAATATAATAATAATAATAATATATCTAATATAATCTAATTAGAGGAGTTTGGAGAAGGTAAAAAATACGCACATATTATTCCTATTTTTTGTAAAACTGAGAAATTATTTTGATAGATCCTTAGCTTATAAAAGAATTTATTTTAAAAAATAATTGCAAGAAGAAGAAAAAATGACAACAAATATATATTTTAATGATAAATAAATTAAAACGGAGGGAGGTGTTAAATTTTTTATATTGCACATAAAAACAAGAAACTATTGTCAATCATTAAGATTTTTAGAGAAGTGTAGAGTATTCCATCATATATTTTCAAAATAAAGATACGAAAATGGCGGGCTAAGCATATCGTCTCTCTTTCAAATCTCAAAGAAAAGCAAGAAGAGAGCTTTTGAGATTGGGATGAAGATCAGCGTAGGGGAAATTACTAGGACCAAAATGGAGGAACTTAGATTGGTTTGTGACAAGGAGATTCCAATTCAACAGCAGAGAATCGATGCTGCCACTCGTTCCTTCAAAAAATCTCTCGATTCAACCAAGGCACAAGCACAAGAAACTCTTCAATTACAGTGTATGTTTTTCTCCACATGCTAAATTCTGAGGCTTTCGTACGATATTTACTCGAATTTCTAGTTTTTTAAAGTTAGGGTTTTCAGCTACGCATCATTCTCAAGAATTGTAGCTCGAAGATTGTTTCTTTTTCTTTCATTTGGGATCTTATTGATTGGATTATTTGATTTAATTGATTGGTTGCGCCAGCAAAACTTGGCAAGTTAAAAGTTGAGCTGAGGGAATTGGAAGACAAATTGGTGAAAGCACTTGCAGGTGTGTCACTCTTTTCCATTTTTTGGTATACTGGTCATTATGTATGCTGTTGTTCTTTGCTGACAGTCAAACCTCTGGATGGTTGGGGTGGATTAAAGATTTAAACTTTGAGTTCAATATTTAAGTTCTTAGCAGTGAGCCCATTATATTTTTGAAATTATGGGTTCAGACCCACTATTTATTGCACTTTTGGTTGATTTTTACGTGTAAATTTATGTTCCGGATTAGAAGTACTGGGTTGAGATTGACTCGCAGACTGAACTCTACATTTGCCAGTGCTGGATGGCATTAGGTATGCATTCCTTCAGGGTATAGCATGTCTTAGTTTGAGCCGTTATTGTTTATCTAGGTGCTACCATTTCTGATAAAGGATTCAGAGGGTGGTTCATTTTGCTGTTGCTTCATCATAATAGTTATCAATATTGAGAAAAGAGGATGGATGTAATGTTTGCTTGTGGATTTCCTAATGAAGCATAGTTATTGCCGAAAATGATTGTTATGTTCTACAGTATGTACAGTTGTACCAAAGAGAGGAAAATTTTATTGACATGCAATTATGAAGAATTTATTTTCAGTTAGAACAAAATGTCATGTCTATAAGATTGTTGATACGAAGGAAGTAAATATTTTTTATACAACAAACTTCTTGATCAAAATAGCATCATTCTGTTATTGGCAGTGGAACTTGCCCTCATATCACATTTATTGTGACTTTGAAGTTAGGTTGTTAATCTAATCTCATTGAAGTGGTTGGTGAACTTCTCATTGCCTTTTTTCGAAAAGTGAACTTGCATATGTGATGATCTAAGTACTAAGTATGTGAATAAACTGTTCTTTAAACTCTGAAGATCTTTATTGTAGTGACAATAAGAGTCAATAAACACTGACAGCCTGAAGTTCTGAGTAACAGTGCTTCCAAAGTTAAATGGATTTATCGTAGCACGTTTTTGTTATTCGAGATATTGTTGTTTCTGGCTATCTTGTTTTATTGACTGAAAATGGGAAGTATGTGTAGAAGATTCACATCCAAAGTAGCTGCAATATGGTACTCATCACACAATTCTGGAGGTTATTTACTTATTCTGCTGGTTCTCACCCACAGTATTTTCCTTAAATCTCTTCTTTTTACTCTCAAGTTCATTTGTTTTTCATATTTGAGACTTAAGAGGAATGATTTTCAGCCACTAATTACATATATCCAGCCTGAATATCCTGCAATTTCTGTATACTACTTATTTCCTTGGAATCCCGTCTGACGCTGCCTTTTGAGCTGAGGGTCTTTTGAAAATAGCCTTTCTACCTTACAACGGTAGGGGTAAGGTATGTGTACATCCTACCCTCCCGAAGCCCTACTCGTGGGATTACACTTGGTATGTTGTTGTTGTACACTTGTACTAGTTTCCTTGGGAAAAAATTGAATTACTCCTCCTTTATTTTTCTGTGTATTGCTGATTTTGAATGATCATTTGCTCTCTATAAAAATTGGATTATTATTATTTTGTCTGTGCTATTAATTTAAAACTCTAACATGTATGTCGTCTTCAGCGAAGACCCGAAAAGAGGCAAAGCAGATAGCAGTAGCAGACTCAATATCTGCTACAAAAGATAAAGTAGAAGAACTTAGAGCGGTTGTGGAAAACCAAAGGGCCAGAAAAGATGAATATGCGGCCATAATATCTCAACAAGCTGATGGTAAAATCTATCCCTACAAAAGTTTGCCCACTTTTCATGCATTTGACAAAGTCATACATGCTTCATGTAGAGTTTTTCTATGAGAGAAATAGCAAACAGTGATGTTTCAAGAATCATTTATGCTTAATTTCAATTTTTTAATATTCCATTTAGTTATAGCATGAGATGACTGCTGAAATGATTTATTTTTATATCCAACTGGTTTACGATCATGAATCCAATTGCAGTATTTATTGCTTCTGTGTGTTGTTAGTAAATAAATTTCAAGACAAAAGTTATCCTAAAAGTTAATTTCTACATCCTCAGTTTGGCAATGTTACCGTATGGTCTGCAAAGCAATTCATTTGATTGATTTTAGGGAAGGGAAGAGAAAAGAAGTAGATTTATCAAGAAGTTCTATTTGACCTTAGGCTCTAGTCTTATCACTTTGCCTTGTCTCAGATTAGAGGTGTTTGTCGACTTTCATCTTTCTTCTTTACACCCTCCAAAGCAATTAAAGTAACATGAGACCCAATTATATTTGAAATTCATCAGAAGTGTAGTTTATCTCTATATGTTGATTCACCTCCAGTTTAATGTAGCAGTAAAATAGAAATGCTAGTTTAAACTTTAAATGATTGTGCCTGGTCAAATGAAGACACCTAATTTTCGCTCGGCTTCGGCTTTGGAAAATGATCGAGAGATTATAGTCATCCAAAAGAAATGAAGACACCTAATTTGGTTGGAAGATGGCATTAAGGAATAGTGATTCTTTGTCTCTTCTTCCTTTGAAAACTACTGTTGGATGTTGCATGTGATAATGTTTAATTTTTATTTATTTTTTAATTTGTGCCCCCCTTTTCAAACTCTCCCCCGTACTTCATTGTGAAAGTTGTTATTTTTTAGGAATAATGTTGGTGCTTCTTTTATGTCGATAACTTTGTGACTGTTTCTGCTGTTTCTACCAAGAGACACCATATCCTGTTGGGTAATTGATCTGTGCATTTCTTCGTCTTCTTCTTTTGTTTGTTTGGGTAAAAGAACTCAAAGCATGTGAAGAAAAGCATAATCAGACTGCTGAACAGAGAGAGGAAATAGAAGAGGCTATTGCGTGGTACAATAAGGTGCTTGGATTACGTATTGAATGTGGCCATGGTATGCATATCCTTCAACTTCTGTACACATTTAAGATTCTAGAGAAGCAGACTCCACTTTCTGAACAATATAACCTGCCACAGGCTCTAATTATTAATAATGGATTTTTTCCAGTAAAAGAAATACAACTTTCTTCTATTAGATTTGTCCACTGAGCATTCATTTCCTTTGTCTTCCACAGGAGTGAAGTTCATATTTACCAATATTGATGCCAATAATCAGGATAAGGAGTACTTTTTTACCGTACGTCATGAGAATGATGTGTATACTTGTAAGTGTGGAACATTTATGAACTATACATCAGTGAAAATGGTTCTGTACTTTAATTCTTGCTTGGCTTGGATTTTTAGTGATTGAATGTGATCCACAACTAAATGATGCAAAAGAACTGCTCAGAGAGTTAAATACAAGCAATGGACTGTTCAAGTTTGTCAGGACTATGAGAGAAAAGTTTCAAGCAGCCGTAACACATGGTATGCCCTGTATTTCATTTCTATGTTATGTTGTCCTCTTGGCCTTATTTAGTTGCACCAGACCCATATACAGCTAATTGTGCAGGAAATCATAGAACATTGGCTGCTAGCAAGCCCCTTGTGTACTGCATCTTCTTGCAAGGAATTTCCACAACAAATGCAAATCCCTCTGATATCATTTCAGAATACAAACTCTTGTTGCACCCCATAAATGGATTTTTGTTCGAATCATTAGTAGAAATTAGAAAATGATTTTGTTAATGCATTCAAGTAATTAAACGTTTCACAATTTGGAAGCTAAATTTATTGTTATAACCTGGATTTTCCTACAAGATCGACCTAATTAAACGTTTCACAATTTGGAAGCTAAATTTATTGTTATAACCTGGATTTTCCTACAAGATCGACCTATTTATATTTAAACCGTGATCATGAACAAGTGCATAAATATACTCTTGAAAGATAAGTTGATTAATAAATATATAGGGGATGTCATCAATTGCTGTATGATGGTTCCTAATATGTTTGTGTTTCCTATCCATCCAGGAACATTTCCTGACATAGCATCTCGCGATCAAGACACTTTCATGATCTCTGTGTCTGCCCCAGTTTCTTCCATTTCAACTGATAGTAGAAGTGAGTTTTTATCCCAGCAACAGGAGCATCAATCTGATGAACATAACAGAAATTCCAAGAAACTTGACCGTGCCAAAGGGAGTAGGGCAGCACTCCTATCTCCTGGATCTGCATCATCTCTCCGGCGTTCTCCTCGTTTTAAGGTAGGATTTATTAATTTTGAGAACTTGTACAAGGACAACAAGCTCTAACTGATTTCTGTGTTTCTTTGTTTTTTCTTTATACATACATTATATTTTCTTAGAAATGTTTGCGTTGAATGCCAGTAATGGTTTCCCCCGAGTGTTCTCTCTAATAATCTTAATATCTTTGAGACTTGCTGCCGATATAAATTTTGCTTGATTAATTTAACTCAAAATTATATGGAACTTGTTACCAGGAGAGGGATGAGAAAAAGGGAATGGAAGACAGAAAAGAAACACTCAAATTGAATGGTCACACCCTCTTAGACACTTGAGCAACATCATTTTCCACTTTGCTGTCATCCAGCAAGGTTCAGTCCAGTTTCAAAATTTACCTATGCTTAAAGTCGTCTTTGATTCATCCCCCTTTGCAATCCTGACTTCCCAGTACTCCGATCGGAGATGAAATTTCTGCTTTAGTTCCTATTCTTTTGCTATAGGGGTGAAAAAAATTTAATGCACATGTGCTGGAAGGAAGCCAGTTAGCATATATGATCAATTAGGGGTGTCAAATGGAGGAGGAAATGTTTGGTCAAGTTCTGATGGGTTACAATGTGTTTAGTCAAAGAACATGTGATTGACCCAACCAGTCGCAAATACTCTTGGGGCAAGATAGGTGGATCAATGGGTCATAGGCCAACCTACTCAACTCAAAACCTCTTCTCTGTTTGTTTTTGTTTTCTTCTAATCTTTTGCTATCCAATTGAGTTCATAACAAAAGAATTATTGTACAAGAAAATGATATTGCCCTACGGTAAAGACTAGTTTTCTGTTTTTTTTTCTCTCTTTTTATGTGCAACAAATTTCTCTTACTGGTTAATTTGGGTAAAATTTGCTAGTAATGTTATGCAAGTCGGTCCAATCTCTTGGATGGGTTGATTGGAGCTATACCAATTGAACTCGTAAATACTACTCATCCAAACTATTGACGTTTGGGTGGGACATTGTTACCATTTTTATGAGTCAAAGTTAACACTCCTGATGAAAGTGACGTTTGGGTGGGACATTGCATAAATAAAAGTTGGAATAAGAACTTTATCATTAACTGTCAGAGGGGGGGACATATAGAAAATTTGATAAGCAATTCTGGGGGAATGTCATTGCCGTCACATTTCAGGCTCAAGCATATTGTCAAATGCATTCTTTCCTTAATTCCTATGTTACTATGTAGAAATGTTTAATCCCTCATTGACATGCTAAGTATTGTTTGATGATACCAAGCCAAACAAGAAAAAATCACGGTTAACATGAACAAATAATTGAGACTGATTATATCCTGTTGGTCTATGTACTGGGCTGTTTAAAAGGTTCACAAGCATTTGTACTTGATAACCTTTTCTCACTGTCGTGTCTGGATAGACACATCTATAGACCAACATACATGCATATGCCTGAGATGATATCAGTGTGCCCCTCAGAAAGGACCTAACATCACTGGCAGAGGGCATTTATATGGAAAGATTCTCTAATTTACAACTTTGGATAACTGAATTTTCTGAACAGGACTGTTCATGAACAATTCCATCATTATACTTTCATGTGAATGTGTTCTTTTGGCAGGAAATACCTGGTGTGCAATATCTTCGTTTCAACAATCATTGCGTAAATTAAATTAGGATTAATTTTTAGCAAGCACCTCAAACTGCATGGGTTTCTAATGTGCAAAATTTACTTTTTGGCAGGTCAAAAAATGATTGTGGTTGTGCAGTTTCGTTTGAAGTTGCTTAGCCATCAAGTTCTCGAGTCGTGATAAGCAAAAACCTGATTTGCTTCTATGTGAAGGTTAGGATCAGTAACCGGTCAAGTCAAATGGCTACCTGATCAAATGTTCAAAGCCTTGCTGTCTTTGCAAAACGGTTCTGGTGGCTGACTTCATTTCTTATGTCCAAGCTCTGTTGACTTTTCTCTATGATCCATCTTATGACTTTCGAGTTAGTCATTTTTTTTATCTTTGTAGCTATATATGTTTCCACTTATTTTTTTCTCCACAAAAGACGGATTCTTTTTCTTTTTGTACATTGTAATGTATCATCAAATGTTTGTAATGTAGAATAGAGATTGCTTAGATTCTGCATTCTTTTTGCACGTTTCCTTTGAACTCTTATTTCACCAGGTTTGTTTTGTTTTAGCTTTGGAATATGATATACTCGATTCATCTGAGCTTATGCTCTGTGGAACAGTTTTTACAGGTGTGCTGCCAACACTTTTATTCTGCTTTTTGCTTTTTGGTGGGATATGTAAATTATCTCTTTAGTATCAATTTGGGATTGCTGTATATTGCAATGTGGATGACAAGGCAATCTCTGATGAATTTTCGGTATACATGTGTGAGGAAGCGAAATGTGAAGGAAGGTCTCTAAAATTAACCTTCCTTGTGGTTTATAGGTGTACATATGTCCGACTTGTTTCAGAGATCATGCTTCAAGAATTCTCGTCTTTAAATTCTGTATCCAATTAAATACAGATTGTCTTATTGCACATGCGAACGAAAGATGATGAATTTGATCTTCTTTTTAAGGTAAGTTGTATACGTTGTTGTTTGGTTTACGGACTAAATTATTACATAATTGTAGCTGTGAGGTTATAATCTTTGGGCTAATTTATTTAGGGTTCGTTTGGTAGAGTGTATAAAATAAAAAAAACTCAATAGAGTATATTAGTAATGCTTGTATTAGTTATGCATTGTTTGGTTTAGTGCATTAAAAATGGTAGGTATTGTATAACAATGTGTACTTACAAAAGTATCCTTCACAATTATGAGTGGAAAATATGTAAAAATGTTTTTGAGGGGTAATTGGGTTTTTAACCATGCTAATGCATGTATTAAATCCCTTTGCATTACTAATACCTAGAAATCATGGTATTAGTAATACACTTCTCAATACACAATAGAGTGTATAATTAATACAAGCATTAGTTATATATAGTATAAAAAAGTGTACCACATAAGGAACTACTAATACACAAAGTTAATGCATACATTAGTTTTGTTAATACACTCTACATATAAGATAACAAGCGCATGATAAATTTGTACCATCCAAATTTAATCTTGAAATATCCCCCGTACCAAACAATTATTGTTAAGGGGGAGATTTGTGGTACAGTATGTTGGATATTATGCGAAAAGTGCCAACTAAAAAAAGGCAAAGGCGTGTCGTAACCCATATAGAGCAATATATAATGGACCACTAAAAGAAGATTCTTCATTATTTCCACTAACATTTGTACTCCATGAGTTAGCTAACAATTGGACAGACTACTCTACTTGTATCATATTAATTTCATCTATCATCATATATTATATGGATATACAACAAAGTATATCTATTTATTAACATGTACAAAAACTAATCTTTTTTTTTTTGATCAATTTACATGTGGAAGAAATTTTCTATGGATAAGAACACGAGTACCCTTCCAAAGTTTATGAGCTTCAATTTCATCATTTGCTAAAACTGAAGAGCGACTTTCATTACAGTCTGCAAAGTATTTCCCACTCATCCCTTCTGTTTGTGGGCTCAGTGCTACATAACATGTGCTTGCTGCACCCTGCCATACCCAAAAATAAAACAAAAATTGACCTCATTATTGTTTTTTTACTAAAAGAATAATAATTGTTTTTTTTTGTTTTTTTGTTGGTACCTTTGGAGGGTAGTAGGATGATTTATCTTCTCATTTTTTTTTTTGAAAATAATGGGAATGTAATGGTAAAGGATATATTCAATAGAGTAAAAAAGAGACAAGTATATATGGACAAACCTGTGATGTTGACTTTAGAAGCTTTGATGCCATAAAATAGAGAGAATCTGTTTATGATTTATAAAATGTAAGTCAGTAAATATAGCTATCAGTGTTTGGTATGAAAGAAAAATATTTCTACTAAATTTTCTGATGTTTGATAAGTAAAGAATTTATTAACGTGACAAGTTAACAAACTTTTGGCGAGTGGGGTGTGTGCAACTAGGGGGTAGGAGGGTGGAAAAACCATTACTGTATTTTTTCGAACATGGGAAAATTGAAAAATATTTTTTATCGTACCAAACACACTAAATGAAAATAGAAAAAGGGGAAAAGACATTATACCAGTGATAAAGCCTTTGTGATCTCTGATAATTCCAGTTTTTACAATTCCAGGATGGACTGCATTGATAGTTACATTTGCATTTCTTGCCTGTTCCACCCCAAATAATTATAATTTCAGTCTTGCAATTTGCAACTATACAAATATATAAAGACAAAAAACAATATATTTATTTTTTGGAAAATATATATAGTGACCAATGAAGGAAAAAGATGTACTTCCTCCGTCCCATTTTATGTGGCAACATTTGACTGGGCATGGAGTTTAATAAATAAATGAAGACTTTAAAATATTTACCAAATTGCCCTTTAAAAAGTAGACTCACTTTTTTCTCTCTTCATAAATGTATTGGAGTACTATCTTTAATATTAAGTGGGACCAATAAGGATAAAAGAGGAATTGTACCTTTAAATACTTACCATATAAGAAAATGTGACATTCTTTTTGGGACTGACCAAAAAGGAAATGGTGTCACATAAAATGGGACGGAGGGAGTATCATTTTGTGTACAGCACTAATAGTGCAAATAAAAGCTGGCATGATTCTAAATCCAATTCCCTAGTTTCTTACATGTCTTTGAGTTTTGTGATAGAATTTTATCAGTGAGTTGTCTAATCAATGATATAATTGAGTGGTAAGAAAAACAGCTTAGTACAAATTAAAATCTAATTACATGATTAGATTTGCTTAATTACCACAACAACAAAAAATTATTGGTGAATTGACTATGTTTTGATTGCTTAACTAGAGGGCTAACCACTTTTTACACTGATTATGTTTTGATTGCTTAACTAATTGGACATAGTAATCTTATATTGGTAGAATACATAAGCTGCCCTCTAGATTTAATTAGTCGGAATTTTTCCTAGATGCCTAGACTAAGGGTTGTACCTATTTCAAGTCAAACGCACAAGATCAAAATGTTCCATAGGTACATATCTTGGTTCAGGTGTCTAAATGAAAAAAATAAAATCTTGTGTATTTTGCCTCATTCATTATATCGTCCTCCACATATATTCATGGTAGATGCATAGAAAACCTAGCTATTATAGGTTATGAAAGAATATATTGATTTACAGTCTTATCTATTCTGATGGAATAAGGAAATCGAATCGCATACGAATGAACCCAAGTAAAATAAAGGTGTAATGAGGGAATTAATTAATTACCTTTAGTTGTCTTGACAATTCCTTGGCATGTAAAATGTTGGCTAATTTTGATTGAGCATATGCACGAGTACCATTATAACTGTGTGGAACACATTATATACTAAGTTAGAGTAAGTAATGATCAATCTTGTATACCAACAATAAATTACTCAGTATAATCTCATTAAGCACTGTCTCGAAAATCTTGTATAGCAAGCTAAGTAATGAAATATTTGCTAATTAAATGCTAGGAGGATTAAATTATATTATATTATATTATACTATACTTACTATTTTTTAGGATTGAGCAGTTGGGAGAAACGGAATTGATCTCTTTTCACCCAATTATGAACTACTGAAGTAACATTCACTATTCTTCCTTGAATCCCAGTGCCTTCTGCTGTCTCCACCATTTTCTCTAATAACAACTCTGTCAATAGAAAATGACCTGCCAAACAATATAACATTCATTTAATTTCTCCAACTTGATGAGTCCATCCATCTACACGTCTTGTTTTTATTGTTATATAGGGAGTTACTCTACGTAACGTTAAACGAATAGTGGATTTGTTTCTAAATTTATTGCACTTTCAAAAAGGTTCAGAATTTGATATATTTTTTGACATTTTAGTACTCTAGTTATTTTCATAGATATCTATACTATGCATCAAAAATGCATGTTACCTTCATTATTTTCTGAAAGCTTTTACAACAACACGCTCAGTATAGTCTCATAAGTAAAATTTGAGGAGGGTGTGTACCCAGACCTACTCCTACTTAAAAGGTAAAGATATTATTTCCAATAAACCCGAAAACTCATTTTTTCTTTTAATTTCACTATAATATAGTTATTCTTTCGACAACCTAATGATAAACAGTTTCTCAAAAAGAATATATACATAGTCCCAAAGTATGGCTAGATATAGTTACCTAAGTAGTTTGTAGCAAAAGTCATCTCAATTTTGTCTTCAGAAAACTCCAATTTCTGTGAAAATTTCCCTGCATTATTTCTACATAACAAAATTTCAAACCAATCATCAATTAATTATTTTTATTTTAAAAAAAATAAAAAATAAAAAATAAAAAAATACATACATGAGGATGTGAAGAGGGAGTTGTAAAGACAAAAACTCAGCACAAAATCTCTGAATTGAAGCAAATGAACTCAAATCAATTTCTAATAATATAATTTGAGCCATTGGAGTTTCTTTTTGTATAAATTCCTTCACAATTTCTGCTTTTTTTAAGTCTCTTGCTGGTAACACTATTCTTACACCCCTTTTTGCTAGTACTCTTGCTGTTTCTGCCCCAATCCCTGATGTTGCGCCTGTAATTTTTACAAAAAATTAATTAATGTCATGATGATTTGTCTAATCTTTTTATGACATAACACTAAATTAGGTTTCTATATTGGATTCTGCACTAATTAATGCATGGTGATTAAAATACTAATTTATGTAGTGGGGGTTGTTGTTTTAAGTATTTTAATGTTGGAACTTTTCTTTGTTAATTATTTAATTAATTAAAGATCATGGCATATGATTAGTATTCAGTATTCTCCAGATGAGAAATCTTATACATCTGACCAACAATTAATTAAGTAGCTAACTAGAGACAAAAAGAGACACTAAAAAGAAGAACAAATTGAATATTTAATAAATTATTTATCCCTTAACCCTCTCTTTTTTTTTTTGCAAAATTAATTGAGAGATTTCTTAAAATGTGTGATATTGAAAAAAGTGAGGTATAAATTAGATAGTGTATGATGGATTTTGAATACCCTACATCTGAAAAAACTTAGGAATAAACTCTGAAACATGGGCCATGAAAAGTACACAACGATTTTTTAAGAAAAGATGCTTCTTAATTTTTGGAAGAAAAAAAGTGTCTAACAAAGTACTATACTTCCTCTTCATGTCTCTTTACAATTTGAGAATTTATAAGACATTTTTTGTTTAAAAACAAAAAAAACATTTTTTATAAGACATCTATAATTCAAGCTATGTGAAAAGTCTCATACTGAAAAACAATCAAATCCAAGAATATTCCTTCCAAAACTCTCCACACACAAAAAAGAAGAAGATGAGTTAATGCATGTCGACCAAAACCATGATGAATATTAAATTGCTTATAGTCACATCTCACAATATTTGATTATTCAAGAATTAACCACCCAAAATCTTGAAAAAAATTAAATCCATTTAATTTCTCATTTTCTCTGACAACAACAACATGAACTAAAAGAAAAAGAAACAAAAGTTTCAATTAGAAGAAGGAGAAAATTAAAAAAAAAATGTTTTTTTTTTCTAAAGAATTCTTCCAAATTAAATATGCACGGAATCACAAGTACTAACAATTGCCCTATCAAGACTCGCTTCTGACTGACACAAACACAAAAGTAATATGTTTAGTCTTACAACTGTCTCGAAAACTCAAGAACATGACAAATAATTGAGATGAAAAGAGAGAGTAATTACCGGTGATAATTGCAGTGAGTTGAGAATTAGAGGAATTAGAGAAATCTCTAGTTGCCTGTTCAGCAGTTGTTTTAGAACCATAACCACTTGGGCCAGCAATGCCAGCCAAATATTTGAGAGTTGCCTTCATTACACCAAAACTTTGGAATTTTGAATACTAATATTGGAAAACCACGTATATATAATATGCTCCAGCAAACTTGTGGAAGTCCATATATATATACACCTACCCCTAATTAATAATAATATTGTCTTCTTTTTTTTTTTTTAAAAAAGCAATAATAATATTGGATATTGAGGGTGCACAAATCTTTTGTCTACAACCAATAACAACAGATCCCTATTGTGTAGACTATATTGTCAGGATGAGACCAAAAATAAAAAAAGTTTGGTGGTGTCATTGACTACTTCCTCCGTCTCAAATTAATCTATCGTAACTTTTAAAGTTCGATACTAAGCAAATTACTATATTTTAAGATAATAATACGAGTTAGATAGTCAAAACCCTCAATTAATTAATATTTTTAAAGAAAAATACGATAAATAATTTATAACGGAGAGTATTAGTTAATGATGTTTTTTGTGAAGCTTTTTTGCATAGCACACGCACGTAATTATGTGAAAGTTTTCTTTCTTACTTCTAATTATTATTGTCTGCCCTTATTAGTTTTACGCTCCTTTATTTTTCCTCTCTTTTCAAATCATGTTTACTTTACTTTTTGTGAGAGGTGGAAAATTTGATGTTTCTGGGGTATACTCTTTAATTTGTTGTTTCCAAGGGATACTTTTTTTTTTCTCTTTTAATTCTTCTTAACGATATAAAGAAAAGTGGAAAAGACCATACGAGTTTAGTTCAAAACGAATAACGTAACATAATATATATTAATTACAGTACATGCATATTTAGGTCAGGTTAGCCTAACAGATACTGCCTGTGGATTTATTGGCTTCATTGTAGTTCCCATTAATGGAAGCATATTTGATGTCACCAATGACATTAAAGAATATTATTGTGGTACAACTCCATGGGCTAAGGAAGTGCCTTCCTATGTGTCATTTCTTATAATATATATTTTGTTTGGGTGGTTATATTTGGTGGAAGTGATGATCTTTAATATTAACAATATATATATTGTTAATGTTAATTTTATCGATTGGCCAACCATCTTATTATAAGAGTATTCTTGTATTTTATGTGTGTATTTCTTTTCTTCTTCTCACTATACTAGAAACAAAGGTTTTTCTCATCGCGAATCAATAAAAAATTGTATTATAAAATATGATTTTCACACTCTAATTTTATTGAACTAACTTACTAGAAAAACTCATGATGTAAAATAGGTTTTTATTGAAATACAGAAATAATCACGGAACATTAAATAACGATTGAACATTAATTTAAAGAGTTAGATGTATAGCTTAATTGCCTTGTTGGCTTTTTCTTTCTCTCTTTACACGTGAGTCAGTGAGTGTATATTATATATGATATATAAGAATGCAATTATTTTGCAGTTCTTAGCTTCCTTCAAAATGGTAAAAGTCATCTCCAAGAAATATTACTATAAAAAAAGAAGGAACAAAGGAATGTGTTATATGACTGAGAAATATGAGTAAATCTTACACATGATTACAAAAATAAAAAATAAAAATGCACATCTTTATCAAGAAAATAAATTAAGCATTGTTTTATCTAACTTTGAGAAATTTGTGAAATATATTGCCTTATATAAATACATCTGTTAGGCCGATTAATTCAACAACAAATTGTCTGGATTAGCTATAATATTAATTACTCGATTAATTCAACTAGTTGCTTGTATTAGTTATTCATCGATAAATTCAATAAGGAATGTCTAGTATTGCGTGTGTGAACATTAGAATTAAAGAAAAT
>JAJOOS010002726.1:0-29557 GCA_029582725.1 Solanum chiquidenum | reverse complement strand
TGGAAAAACGTACCACAATCTGGAAAAACAGAATCAGAAAAAGATCAAGCCCACTGAATGCACAGTGTCCCCTTAAGGAAATTATTCCCCTCTAGTATTCGAGGTTTGATTTGGAATATGTCCTCCCAGGATAGAATGATCTCAATCACCAGCGTATTGATACCCAAAACTCTGGTGTCAGTGAACCACTCAACAATAGTGAAGTACACGAAGAAACTTTGTGCAGAAGAAGAAGAAGAAAATCAGAAAAATTCGTAAGGAACGATTCTGAAGAATGAATGTATTTATAGGCAAGATGAATTGGTTCTGAAAGGTTGCAATCCTTTTAGAATCCACACGACCATTCATGAAAGTTTGCAACCTTTCAAACGGTCATGGTTGTTTCTGAAAGTTGCACCCTTTCAGAACAGTCACTTCCAACGGCGGGAAATTTAAATAAAACGGGAAATAATTTAAATAAAATGGGTCGCGCGCGGATCCGAGTCGGGGCGGTCAATTAATTGAATAATTGAAAACATTTTGGTTAATTAACGTTTTGGCTATTTAATTTAATTAATTAAATAAATAATTAAAATAAACTTTGTCCAAAAAATAATCTCTCAATCGATCATTTTCCAAAGCCTAAGCCAAAGCCAAAGCCGAAGCCGAGCCGAGCGACGACGACGACGGCGCGATGTACAAGAACTTCTTTGGTCCTGTGCTTCTTTCAAATTCATTGTTCATGGAACCATCAATAATATCATCATCTTCATCTTCATCTTCTCTCGCCTTTCTCTTTCTCCAAAATGCAAACAATATCAAAACAGATACTGCTATCGAAACACAACCGCCAGAAATCAATCCAATCACTAATCCTGGCTTATTTTGGCTTGAAGTATTCTCTGGCACAGGGCTTGGTAGGGTATATCTGGATCTGTTATGTTGTCACTATAGTTTAAAGAAGAAGTAAAATTCCAAGAATATATGGTATGTATTGCAGTTAAGTTTCCTGTTGCACCTGAGAAGCCAAAAGTGACCCATTCTGGCAAATATTTTGTCAGATCAAGATTGTAAGATAGGTTCTGCAGGACGGTGACTGTCGTATTCCCTTGTTTTTGGAAACCAGTGAAGACAACACTAAGATTTTTTGAGGTTGAATTATAACTAATCCAGGCATCAGTTTTTGTACCATTGGGAATGCTACTAAACCAGATCACATGATCAACAGATTACATGGAAAAGGGCGTAATATACGCTCGAAGTATTGAAAATGGTACACAACTACTCCTCATCCAACTATTGGCTCCAAATAATCCTCCCCATCCATCTATTGGCTCACAAATACCCTCCACATCCATCTTTGGGTCCAATTTTAGCCACTTCATTAATAGACCACCATTTAAAATAAATAATCATTTTAATTACGTGGCGTTTAATCATTGGTTGCAATTTAATTATTTAATATAATTTTAAACCCACCCATTTTTAACTAAGCCCGCCCCAATACTTATTAAACCCGTCCGACCCAATACAAAAAGAACCCAACTAATTAAAATAGGAATATAAGAAGAAGACATATGCAAAGCTGATCGATATGTTCAATCAATGAAGTTCCAGTACTGAAAAAATGGTAGAATTACTTGCCTATACAAACTAAAAGAAAGGGTATTTCAAAGAAACTTAGGCCCAACAACAATATCACTTATCTTCTGAAGTAAAAAATGACCAATCACTCCAAAATAGAAGTACCAAAACTAAGGTAAACAGGATACAAAGCAAAAATGATGTACACAGGAATTTCAAGCTGTTACTTGTCTTTTTCCCGTAGTCTTTATTCAAGCTGTACACAGGAATTTCAAGGGTTATTTTAATTAGTTGGGTTCAATTTGTATTGGGGCGGGTGGGTTTAATAAGTATTGGGGCGGGTTTAGTTAATAATGAGTGGGTAATGTGTGGTTTAAAATTATATTAAATAATTAAATTGCAACTAATGGTTGAGCGTCACGTAATTAAAATGATTATTTAATTATTTTAAATGGTGCTCCATTAATGAAGTGGCTAAAATTGGACTCAAAGGTGGATGGGGAGGGTATTTGTGAGCCAATAGGTGGATGGGGAGGGTATTTTGGAGCCAATAGCTGAATGAGGGGTAGTTGTGTACCATTTTCAATACTTCGAGGGTATTTTAGGCCCTTTTCCGTATAATAAATGAATTATTTTTCCCACTTTTTCTTTTTTTACTATGTGCCCCATTAGAAACCTTCCATTATTATTAAGAAAATTACCATTATCAAACCCACTTCTCATCCATTGACATTCCGGTAATAGAAAAAATAGTAAATTTTTGTCCTACGAGTAAAAATCTCTATGACCAGTATCTTTATCTAATTCCCCACAATTTCTCTCAAAGTTCATTGCTACACATTTTATTCAAAAAATAGTCAAATGATCCCCCCCCCCCCACCGTAACACCTCGCAACTAGAAAAGGACTAGAAAGAAGTTTAAAATCTGGAAATAGTCATTTTTAAAAAGTATAAGGAAATCTGGAAAAAATTAGGTAAGTCAAAGTGAGTTTTTGGTCAACTTCAAACGATCATAAATCCTAGATCATGATGATTTAGGTGTAGTTCTGGATATGGTTGGAAAGATCTTGGAATGATCTTTCCAACGCCGCCATGTTTGCACGATTCCAAGTTCGGATGAGTGAGTTATGCCCTTTGGAAGTTGGGTTGTTGGTTTAAGGAAAGTTCAAATCCGAATTTTTGAAGGGTAGTTTGGACTTTTCCTTACCCTTTTATTTTAATTCGTTTTAGTGAATTAATTAAGGGTCTAAACTGAACTTGGTCAGTTTTACGCTTTTGGAAAAGAGTTAGGGTTTTAGAGAAGAGGAAAGAAAAGGAGAAAAGAGAAGGAGAAGCAAGGAGATCGTTGAGTTTAGCTTGTGGAATTCGTCGGAGGTGATCCCTACAAGGTATGTGAGATCACATAGCGTTGGGTTAGTTCACCCACGCGCCAAGCATGTTTAATTCAGCGTATTTTTTGTCCTAAAAAGATTGAGAAATTGATGTTCTTGATAGTTGTTCTTGAATGGATTTCGTTCTTGAATATGAGTTGGGATTAAGGAGTTTCTTGTTGATTAAGTGTTGTTTCCTTGAGTTGTTTGGGTTAGATTTTGTGTATATGATTTGAGTACATGAATCTAAAGTGAATTTGAGAAAAAGAATCGGATTAAAATGATTTAGGATCATAAAACGAGATCAAAAGTTTGCCAGATTTTTGCCTAAGGAACAGGTCGCGCGACGCGCCCCCATAGCGCCAGGAGGGCTGGGGTAGTGCACCTGCAGTGCGCCCAAAGTGAGCCCCAGTAAGTTGGGGCCTGGCGCAGCGCGCCCCGAACGCGTCCGAATCGGCGTTTTTCACCCAGTTTTCGTCATTCAGTCCATTTAAGTTATTCTAAATATCCTAACACTTTCCATTGATCCTAACTACTCTAAATGACTTCTAAACACCTAAAAATCATCCACAAACATGAATCATAGCCTTGAATCCATAAATCCAAATTCAAGGAAAGTCAAGAGCCAAGTCTAGGAAGTTTTCAGAGTCTTTTCAAAAGTCTTTCACAAACGTTTTTACTCTGTTTTAAGACTTAAGTTTTGAGTTCAATAAAGAAGTATAGTTGAAGTTATTTTCTTCATAGAAGTATATGGGGACTATGTATTTCCAAAGAGATATAAAAATGTTTTCACATTTTAATAAGATCGGAAACTGAGATTTTCAAAGAGCATTTGGGCTAGTTTTCATAAAAGAGTAATAGCTTTCTAAATGAAGTAAAAAGGGAAACTGAGATTTCCAAGATAGCCTTTGAGTTAAGTTTTTGAGCACTAATCTCAAATCACAGAAAAAGTATGTTTTTAAAAACATAAAGAGCTAGTATATTTTTGGGAGTAGTATTGAGCACCGATATGGGGGAGAGTTAAGATAACTCACAGCCCCCATAAATCATGTGGCCACCATGGGTAGAAAAAAGGTCATACATTTTAGATGAACCCTTTTCACAATAGACTAGTGGATCCACTTAGTAGTTCAGGTCCTATACCTTTGGACGGGTACAGGATGCGCTGGCAGCGTGAGGTAGATCGTTGTATCATCACTATAGATCTTATGTGATGGTTGTCAGTTAGAGAAACTCCCACATAAGTTATTATATTTTTATATACATCAGTTTATTGTATTTTTACATGCATTTCAGAGTTATGTTGTATCCTTGTATATACACAGAGTTGACATCATGTTTTTAAACAACTTTTCTTTATATTGAACTTGTTTTAAATTGCTTTATATTGAAATGAGTTCAGTTATGTTGAGTTGAGTTGAGCCAGGTAAGTTCTTCAGTTTCTTTCAGATTCCTTTTCAAGCCTATGTTGTTTTAACATTCCAACTCGCATACTCGTACATTCAATGTACTGATGCCAGTTGGCCTGCATCGTCTTATGATGCAGACACAGGTAACTAGGATCGGCATTCTGACGCATCGTTGATCCAGTGAGCAGTTCAGAGTCCAGTGGTGAGCCTCCTTGCTTTCCGGAGGATCCATTTCATTGCTTTCTAGTTTAGTTTATTAGGATGTTGTGGGGTATGTACCAACATCCATCTCAGTTGTTATTAGAGGCTTCATAAACAGTCAGATATTTGTCCTTTGAGTCTTTTCATTATCAGTTCTTATTGTCAAGACTTGGGTTGCCACTTTTGGCCAAGTTGAATGTTTAACCTTTAAACATTCTCAGTTATTTCATTATTCAATTCATTTAAGTTCATTGATCATTATAGATATGAATATTGTCTTCCGCTGAGTTAAGTAAGCCAAGCCAAGGGTTCGCTTGGGCCCAACAATGGTCTTCGAGTGCCAGTCCCGCCCAGGGTGTAGGCTCGGGGTGTGACAGCCCCCTCCCCCAATCTATTAGTCAATTCTCAAATACTCACTTATACTTTATGGGGGTCCATTTACCCACCCCCCCTAAACATTTTAAAAGTGGAATATATACCCCTTAAAATGTCACACCCAAATTTGGGTTAGGCAGTGACATCCGCACGCCCCTGCCACCTAATATATATTATTTTTTAATAAAAAAGAATTATAATTCTTTTTATTTATTCTATTTTTGTTTTATAGTTTTTTTTCTTTTCTTTTTAACCCTTTTCTTCTTTTCTTTGACATATGAAAGGTTATGTGCCATTCAAGTGAAATTATAAGTTTCATTTGTGACCTTAAGATTTTTACTTTTCTTAATCTTCATTTGAATTATATTTTTCGATAAATCTCAACTTTCATATACGATTTTTTAATTTGAAACATTTGGACCCTTCTCAATATTATTTTGTGAGTTTCATGTCATTAGATATTCACCGGTTTCAAAAATTTCAATTTCTTAATTTGGGTAAAAACAATTTCACCAGATATATTTCATCCACAATCAAAAAAAATAGTGGAGCTATAAAACTTGTGCATGCATATGAACTTATTTTTCCGGCGAAAATTGGTAATTTAGTCAATCTTGGACATTCAGATCTGCATTTTATGGATTTTCTCCAATAAGAACATTGACCAAATTTGAAAATTTGAAAGACCTAAAGTATATTTGGACGAGAGATACAAATTTAATCGGTGAAATCCTTGAAAGATTTGAGAATTTTCAAAGTTTTGAACATATTGATTTGGTTTACAACAATCTGAAATGAGAAATTTCATTTGGGTTGTTTATATTGACGAATTTGAAGATGATATTTTTGGGTATGATCTAAACTTGAGTTTTTTCAATTTTGCACGTTTTTGCTTCTTGTAATCGAAATAGTGAAAATTTAGTTGTAAAAGGGGCTAGTTTGATGTGTTATTTATTTCATTTTCTCAACCGGGTTTTGTTTATATTGTTCCTTTAGTGGTGTTTGCTCAGACTTATGAACATTTAGCTATGAAAAAATATTAATTTTAATTTGATTCCATGTTAATTGTAATTTTCACAAATTAGTTGATTTTTTTAAAGGAATGAAATAGCATTTGTGGTAGCTGAAAGGTGAGGTGAGTCCATTCTATTTTTTGGCAACTTAAATCCGATAAAGTGTTGAAGAAGAAGAAAGAAATGAAAAAAATAAAAGACATTAGAGTAAAAGGTAGCATTACAACATTTAGAAAATCAAAAAGTTAATATGAAAAAGGGAATTTTTTTAAAATTAAAGTTTTTATTCATGTTGGGGGCTTATGAAGGGATATAACAAAAATAGTATATGGGCATGCTATAAATTTTCAACTCTATTTTCTTCTTTTCTTAATGTTGGTGAAAGTAGCAAACCAAATTATAACATTGAAATTAATCCAACTGAAAAGAAATTATGTCCCATTTCGAAAATACCCTAATTTGTGGTTAAATTCAAGAATGTGAAATTAGAATTAACGTTTGAGAGAAGAGCTTGTGAAAGTGTTGGAAATTGAAATTTTTGTGTTTGTTTGAAATGGGTTCCAACAAAAAAATTGATTTTTTTATTTTATTTTATTTTATTACTTTGATTTGGGAGTTATAACTAAATTTATGTAAAGGTTCTTTGATTATGGGTAAGAGACGGTTAATATGAAGAAATTTGTGATGAAAAATAAAAATAAAGCAAAAGTGTGAAGAAGAAGATAAAGAGGAAGAAGAAGTGTGAGGCGATTGAGATGGAGTGGGGTGGGGTGGGAGAGATTATTTTTATTTAATTAGAAAGAGAGAGAGAAAAATATGAAATAAAAATAAAATCAACCCTATTTATTCTCTTTGAGAGAGTGAAATGCACTTTCACAGCCTACTCATCATTTTATTTATTCTCTTTTAAAACAGTTCAGGGAGGTGATAGGACTCCCGTGAAAATAAAGTGTGTAGTTGGAAATCCAGTAATAGGTTGAGGGGGCATTTGACCATTTTCTCTAAATTTGTGTTGAACTTTGTTTAGTAAAGTTGATGCTACTGGTTAATCGAACTCTAGACGCCAATAGCTCTAGGTACTTCCCATCCTCTCAAATTGTTGTTTTCTCTTCAAGAACAAAAAAGACGATGCAATTAATTATTAAATTAAAATTATGCAAGAGCCCATAAAAATGGTGAGTAAGAATTCAAGAATTATTTCTTACCTTATTATAGCTATTTTTGAACCTTTTTTTTCATTAGTCAACATTTAATTATTCAATGCAACTCTTCCTATTCTCCAAACCTTTTATTTCTCTTATTAATTAGTCTACATTTAATTATTCAATGTAACTCTTTCTATTCTTCAAACTATTTAGCAATGAATAGCGCACACTTAAATTTGATTAATGGGTAAATCATTAAGGGCTATATTTAAATTGGACTTTTGAATATCTGCATATTCACAAATCTTATGTAAATTTAAATACCATTACTACTATTTCAATTAGATTAGGTATTTTATTTTAATTAAATATAAGAGAAAAATTGTAATCTAACTTTAAACACTCGTTTTATTTCTCTCCATTTTCATTCATGTGGATACTCACCTCGGACTATTATTCTACTTTGGACATAAACTACACAAAACAATATATACAAAGATACATATTCCAAGCCATAATAAATGTCATTATTTTTAGGAACAATCCTTTTGGCCAAAATTTGGCCAAAATGGTAAAATAATATATTTCATACTATGTTATTTTACCTTTTAAAATATTTTTACCCTTTTCATTTTAATATCTTTTAATTAAAAAATGAAAAAAAGATTAGTTTATTTAAAAATAAAAAGGCTATTATAGACTTTTTAAATTTCTGGCCAAATTCTAGCCAAATTTTCTGGCCATTTAGCATTACCCTATTTTTTTATTATGGATACATTCACCTCAGTTCTCACCCCATGAATTTCCGTAACATTTTATTAATTTGACCGAAAACATAGTAAGTATCATTATCTTTTAGTTGGAATATGAATGCCAAAGAGTGCCCTCTCTTTTTTTGTGTGTGGATAATTTAGTGATTTTAGATTTATGTATATTAATTTTCAAGAGATAATACATTTTTATTATTATTTAATTAGATTAGATGTTGTATTTATTACATTTTGATTAAGTATAAGGGTAAAATTGTAATCTAACTTTGAAGATAGGTGCTTCCCACTTTTAATAATATATTAGTCTCTGGACACGTGCAACGCAAGTGTGTTCCATGTAAAAATTTATAGATTCATTGAAATAATTAAAACTTTACGCAAATCGTGTGAAGTGAGTAATATTTTTTAAATGTGCATCAAGAAACACTGAATGGCGGACACATTGTAATGTTTAAAATCAATTCCTTTGAAGCTACCATCAGTAAATCAATTCCTTTGAAGCTATTATCGGCAATTTTTAAACTTTGTTTAGTAGTTCACACACTTCCAATAAAGTCACAAATGACTAATTTGAGCCAAATGATAATACAGACTTACGATAATGATAAAATAATTCATAAAAATTAGATTGGTGAAGTCTAATAGAGAAAAAACACACAAAAAATAGAAGAAAAATACAACATACACATCATTCATCAGACTTTATTCATATAGATTATAGATAGAAAATAAATATCGAATCAATAAGTTATCCATATTTGGAATTTAGAAGCTACAAGATTAAAGAGGAAAAACAAAAGACACAGACTATGAGAGAGAAGTAATTGCACTAACAAATCCTATAATTTACAAATTATGTATAACGAAGTATGCATCATAGTTTTCTCCAAAATAAGATAATACTTATTTCTGACATATATATATATATATATATATATGCACACACTAATTACATGAAACATGCGTTGCATATATATATTCAGCCCAAATGTTTAAATTATGAAACAAAGCAAAATAGATGTGTATTTATCAATTCAGCCCAAACGTTTAAATTTATTGTCTGATTTATAACTATTTATTTTATAATAATAACATAACTCGTGAAATCATAACATATCTCGTGAAATCGTTCTAGGGAGTGTACGGTGTGCACAAACTTTACCTCAATTCAGAAGACCCTCAACTTGAGTCGAGTATAGCAAATCAGAGTAAATATGAAAAAGAAAAAAATGACAGTGAAGAGAATATAATATAATATAACAACTAGAGAAAAGGTACAAGTACCCTCCTAGACTATGAACGAAATCCTAGAGACACGCCTTAACTAAACTAAGGTCCTATTACCCCTCCTTAACCATTTTTTTTTTTAATTTTGTACACCTTTTTGGCTTATGTGGCATTCAAATATCTCTCGTGCGCCTCAATTGCATGGAGTTACGGAGTGTGCCACGTAAGCCAAAAGGTGTACAAAATTACAAAAAAAAAAAAAAAGAGTTCAGGGGGTTAATAGGACCTTAGTTTAGTTAAGGTGTTTCTTTGAGATTTCGGTCATAGTCTAGGAGGGTACTTGTGTCTTATCCTAACAACTATAACGAAAACAATAACGACAACAAGAAAAAAGTGCAATAACCGAAACATCATAAAAATAATTGGTGGTAGAAAACAAAAACAAGACAATACAAGAATAAAAGTATTACTACGGCAGACACCACGAAGCCTAAACCCTTAGTAAAGTAAGAGAACACTCCACTACAACCTTCTACCTTAATCGACGATCTCCATGCTTAAGCATTTTATGTAATTGATGAAATCGTTTTCTTTTTTCTTCTGAGCTTTGAAAGGCGAATTAGCTTCTGTATTTGTCAATAATAATTTTACCTCATGCACATGATATTTATAAGTCAAAAGTTATGTTGGAGAATGGAGAAACATTCTTAAAATGCCTTCCAAATTTATAATTATCTGTTACAAAGAAGTGAAATAACAAATACATGGAATAAGAATTTAATGCCTAAAAACAGTCACATTTAAATAAGCAATCGATTCTAACTAGTACTAAGGAATTAAAGGTACATTCATGATGCCTGAGTCAATTTCCTCATGGATAATTAATTAAACAATAAAATTAGGATTTTTTGTCTTCTTGATAATAATAACTTACTACAATTTAATAATATTAATTCATCATACAATTTGCAACGTATATTTAATTTTAGGTACAATAATACGTAAAAGATATTAAAGGATTAAGGGGTAAAAATATTAATAAACTTTTGGTGGATATTTTTAGTAATTCAATTTTTGACTTAGTATATTATAAATGGAAAGTCCCAAAATGAAAAATTGAAGGAAAAATCACCTCACATATATATTTAAGGGGCAATATTACAGGTTTTAAATTTACTTTCAAAATATTACTACTTATAACATTTTAATTTCAAGTTATAACAGATCATTTTTTATTTAAAATCAATTAAACTCCACTTTATTAAATAATTAGTCTAATATAATTATATTTTAATTAATAGGTGGTATAAATACAATTAATAAGAGAGAAACAATGATTATCTATTACCCTTTTTTAGGGATTTTGTTACCTTTCACACATAATATTACATTGATTCTAGTTTTTTTTTTACTATCACAAGTCATCCCCATCACCACGTTTCTCTCTCTCACACACACCAAAACAACACCCCACCACCCCCACGTTCAAAGGTAAAAAATTATCTCTCACGTCTTCATTCTTCTTCTTAGAAATAGTAAATCATCTCTCTCACCATAATCAGTTTTCTTCGTTGTACACTCAAAAGAAAGGCCAAATCTTTTTCACAATACTAAGAATCAAGATTTTAGGCTTTTAAAAAAAAAGATGAGCATACACTTAGAAAGAGCTCAGATTCGTAGAAGCGAGTTATAATGTGAGGCTCCATCTTTTAACATCTTGAGTCAAACACCTTTGACCAACAAAAATGCAAATCCGGCGAACAAGAGTGTTACCCCTCACAAGAAGAAACAAAGCGCAGTAAAGGAGAAGCAAAAAAAATTGCAACTCCTCAAAATCGAAAGGGACAAAAGAGAAAAGGGAAAATGATGGACCGCGCATAGCAAAAGAACATGTTCTGGATACTACCTATTATCCTGCACCAAGACCAAGGATATCAATTGTCATATGGATGATCGACTTAGACTTTCATTCCACGTTTATATTTTGGGATGTCGTTTATTTTTATTTTCAGTTTTTGACAACAATATATACTATGCATAAATGCATAGTATTAAACAAAATTTATTAATTTTGTTCATGATTTTTGAAAATCAAAAGTATGTTTTATATTGAGTATAAAAACATATATTGTTATACTTAATTTTTTTCACATGGATACAAATTGGATACCAATTTCATATGGTGTTAGCATTAATTTTTCAACAAATCGGATACAAATAGGAAAATGATGGACCGCGCATAGCAAAAAAATATGCTCTGGATACCAAGTGTATACAAATTGGATACAACATTAACTTGTTTTATGTTATCTAATTTGGTTGAAATATCAATTACATTTTTTTTCATTTTCTAGTGGGATATCTGTTGGATACCAAATGGATACCAATTGAATACAACATTAACTTATTTTAGGTTGTCTAATTTAGTTGAAATCTCAATTACATGTTCGTTCAATTTTTCCAATAGGATATCACTTGGATACCAAATGTATACCAATTGGATACAACATTAACTTATTTTAGGCTGACTAATGCAGTTGAAAACTCAATTACATGTTGGTTTTTCCATTTTCAATGGGATATCAGTTGGATACGAAATGTATACCAATTGGATACAAAGTTAACTTGTTTTAGGGTGACTAATTCATTTGAGATCTCAATTACATGTTTTTTTTCAATTTTTCCAATGAGATTAGTTCGATACCAAATGTACACCGATTGGGTACAAATTAACTAGTTTTAGGCTGATTAGTTTAGTTGAAATCTCAATTACATATTTTTTTCAATTTTCCCAATTGGATATCAGTTAGATACCAAATGTATACCAATTGGGTATAACATTAACTAGTTTTAGGTTGACTAATTCGGTTGAAATCTCAATTACATGTCTTTTTTCAAAATTTTCAATGGGATACCAGTTCAATACCAAAATTGGATGCAACATTAACTAGTTTTCGGTTAGCTATTTCAGTTGAAATCTCAATTACATATTGTTTTTTCAATTTTACCACTGGGACATCAGTTGGATACCAAATGTATACCAAATTCATACTAAGATTTGACTTAATTTTTTTCAGTCGATATCAATTGCATACCAGCATTACCTAGTTTTTGACTATACATTTGAAAAACACTTAATACACAAATGATTAACTAGTACAAATAATAAATGTTCTGAAATTATAAATCAAAGACAAAATAAATCAAAACATAAGTTTCCACAATAAAACAACCAAAACAAAGTAAAAATAAATTATGTCTTTTTTTAGCAGGGTAATTTGAACATGTCTTCCTGTTGTGTTCCTCCCGACGACATGTACTGCACATAACCTTAGACCTTTTGAATTTCACATCAGCAAACCCTTTCCAGCGTTCAAGTTGTGGTCTCCCTACAATTATTTTTGAACTAGACGACAATAATTTATGCTCCGACACTTTTTGAATTGCATATTTTTCTGTTCCATCATAAATTATTGTGTTAGTATTACAGGATACAAAAGAACAAATAAATTTTATACTTATGTTATATCAGTATACAAATTTCATACCATTTTTATGCATACTTCTTATATCTATTTCATGTCAAAAGTAAAAACTAATTCATACCAGATTCATGCCAAAAAGAATACAAAATCATACAATTTATAACTGGTAATTGTCTTTTATTAAGTATACCAATTTCATCCCACTATTATGCACAATTTCATACCAATATGATGCCAAAAATGAAAATTGAATAATATCAGATTCGTGCCATAAATACTATAAATTTTTATACAAATTTGATCTTACTATTATACAAATTTCATACAAAATTTACGTCAATTTGTATACCAGAGTCATATAAAAAAATCAATAATGGTTCATACAAAGAATGAAGAAATTTAGTTGTAGACATTTTTAATCAGTATTCATTCACAAATTAATCAGTAAAAACATTATACAAAACTCATATTTAATTAGTATTCAATCGTAAAATTCATTGCATTTTCCAGTAACTTTTTCCATATCAATTTTTTAACGTTTTATTTATATATAATTAAAATATATTCATTCACAAATTCATCGCATTGTCACTGGATAGAAAAAAATTACATAGTATTATTTATATAGTCAATACAAAAATAAATTGTAAATAAACACTAACCTAAAGAATCTCATCGACCACCATACTTAATAATATTGATAAGATACCTTCCATGACAATATGAACTAATTTTTTTTTCCAAATAGAACAAAATGAAGACTAAGCAGAGAGAATATTGAGAGAAAGAGAAAGTTACAAATACTGTAAAAAAAAAAAAACTATTTGAAAGACAATTAACAAGTGAGAGAAAATGCCAATAACTATCTTGAGCTAAACAAGGAAAACAAATATTTTTTTTGTTATATCTTTCCTAATTTTATGCCTCCTATTAATTATCACTAAGATTTTCAAATTTTCTGTTAATTACATTTTCGTTTTTAATGTTTTTAAAAAAACAAATTTGTATTTCACATTTTTTTAAAATCCTTTTTTAATTTATGTAATATGTTATAACCCGTAAGTGTTTATTGTTAAAACTTGAAAGATAAAAAATAATGTCATAACTTATAATTATTAGTCCTATAGATGTTATATATAAAATTTTCACAAAATTGAAAGACAAAAATAATCATCAAATGTTAATATTTTCCCCTCAAATCAATCATTAATTTTAAAATATTTAAGTGCAAAGTGAACTATACATTCTATAAACATAACAAATAAAAGATTTAATACAATTCAAAACAAATTACAGAAATCACATACTTTTAAGGCAAAATTACAATCTATCCCTTAAAAGTTTATAATTACAGAAATCCCTCAAACGGATACAATAATATAAGCGTTGATACATTAATCTGATGCGCGAGATACATTAATTGTTAAGTAAAATACATTACATTTTATACATGATACACTTATCTGATGTACATTTTATACATGATACACTAATCTGATGCGCGAGATACACTAATCTGATGTGCGAAAATGAGGGATTTTGGAGATTTGTAAAACTTATAGGGGATAATGGTAATAAGTAAACTAAAAGGTGGGATTTCTGTAATTTTTCCATATTTCTATTAATATTATTATTAGGATCAACTTTTGTCTTTAATACCTTTCCATTTTTAGTATTTAATATAATATAATATGATATAATTATTTAATATTTAATTGCTTAGATATTTATAACATTTTGAATTAAGATAGGGGTAAAGTAGTAATTCAACTTTTAGTTTTGTGGCTTCCCATTTTTAGTATAACTAGCTCCGAGGACGTGCGTTGCACGTGTGCCCCATGCTAAGTTGCATGAAGTCGTTGTAACAATGTGTGTGTATATATATTTATCACATCTTCCACACAATAAAAAAATACAATCATATTGAAATAGACATCCTAATTATCCATTGGGGATGTTGACCTATATGATATTAAAGGCGAAGAAATCACAAATATTGTGAAAGAAAAATAACTATATGTTAAAGGGAAAAATGTCTGAAATATATCCGAACTTTGACCGAAATTGCTGTAACGATACCAAACTTTGGAAAGGACCTTTTACCCTCTTGCACTATTTAATAGTGTATTTTAAAGGTATATATATGCCACGTGGACATCATAAATATTTCATAATTATAAATAGTAATGTGTCCACGTGGGCACATATATACCTTTAAAATACACTATTGAATAGTGTAGGTGGGTAAAAGGTCCTCCATAAAGTTTGGTATCGTAACAACAATTTCGGCCAAAGTTGGAGTATTTTTCAGACCCTTTTCCCTATGTTAAATATGTGTACATTTTGATTTAGTAATTTACTGATAGAATAAAAATAGATTAACAAAAAAATAGTTACAAATTACAATAATTGACTAAGAAAAATATAAAGAGAACTTTCACATATATAAGAAATATTAGGCAAGATAGAACGCATACTCATATTGCAGCTATCTAAAATTTTCTTTTCAAGAAAATCAACAAAGCCTTTCTTTTGTAATGGAGGATTTATGTACTTTTTTCTTGTAAAGATGGGTCTTAATTTAAGTAAGAAATAAATAATTAATTAAATTGCAGAATTGTAACTTAAACTTCATGTTAGAATTAAAATGAATTAAATGAAATAAAGTGAATGAGGGGAAACAAAGTCTCTAACATCTTTACATATTTCACCAGTAGCTAGAAGCCTTAGTATATGAATATGGTCAATATATTGAATTAAGTGTATTTAAATATTAAGTAACCCTTCAAATTCTTCAGATTTTATATTTTCAAAGAGTATTATACTCAATACAAATTTATAGGATTATTTTAGTAATCCAACCTTTAACTTTGTTGCTTCCCACTTTTAATAGAACTAATAATTCTATTTTTTATTATAAAGTTTGTAAAATAAAATAGTAAATCAGAAAAAAGTACTTTAAAAGCTATACAATTTACATTTGTGGTCACCAAAGCAAGAATAATTATCAGCCATGCAAAGACTTAAATCATAAAATTCAAAGTCTTATTGTGTACAATAATTTTTTATTTGTAGTTATTTATTTATTGAATAGGAATTAACTCGGAAAAGAAAATAGTGATTTTTAATGGTAAATAAAAGAACACCTCTAAAGAAATCAACAAAAATATTATAAAATGAAGCTAAAAGCTGTAACAATGTGAAACAAGAAATTAAGTAGAAAAAAATGTAGAGATATAAGAGATGACAACTTTCTTTATTCTCTTCCAATTATTCAAAATCTCTTTCGGTGTGTACAATGTAATGTCCAATCCCATCCTTTATAGGATATAATTGAGGGACTCAAAGGATTGTCATGAATATGTCATTAACCCATTTCATGAATGAAAGGTGAAAGTAACAAAAATAATACTAATGAACATCAACAAATGTATAACATCTTCATTACTAATATAATAACACAAAAATATAAAATTCCACTTGAACACATAGAAAAGAAATCTAAGCAGATCTTAGTTAATCTACAATAAAATTATCAATCAAATATTAAGATACAAGGAGTGAAGAGAAGTAGCTATCATCAAAACTAAGACAATATATATCATGGCACAATTTACAGCTCGAAAAATCAGTGAAGCACACAATGATATTTATAGCCAAGATATATAGAAACTCAAAAGTCAAGTTAGAAAAAGATCATTAAAATATCATTAAATTTCTTTATAAGTGCTATGAAGTAGTGAAATGACACTTCATATTTTATTCTTGGGAAAATGATAAGTACCCCCAACCTATGCCCGAAATCCCAGAGACACATTTATACTATACTAAGGTCCCATTACCCCCCAAACTTATTTTATAAATAATTTTCTACCCTTTCTTGGTCTACGTTGCATTATCATTGAAAAAATTGTCAACACGCGCGGGGCCCAAAAGATAGTGCCATGTAGGCCGAAAAGGGGTAGAAAATTATTTATAAAATAAGTTCAAGGGGTAATAGGACCTTAGTATAGTATAAGTGTGTCTCTGAGATTTCGGGCATAGGTTGGGGGTACTTATGCATTTTCCCTTTATTCTTTAAAAATAGTTAAATTTTCAAAACTATTAAATCCAAATTTGTAGTTATTGTTCAAAGTTGAAGCGTATGACTATATTATACAATATATGTACTAATACACATATAAAAATATGAAGAATCAATTCTGAAATTGTTAAGCCGCTGCATATATAAATGACTTCTAATAACTTCTTTAAATTAGTAATTGATATGTGGAGAACCATATAATTATGGTTGATTCATTGTATGTACTCAATATGATACTTAGCATTTATTTAAACGTATATTTACATTTTTTTGCACAAATTATTAAAGGAGTATTTTCTTTATTTGAGGATTAAAATGTTAATTAATTATATTTGATGAGTTTAATTAAATATTTTACATCATTTTCATTTAGTGTAGGAGTAAAATGATGATTCAACTTTTCACTTTGGAGCTTCCTACTTATAATAATATATGTATGATATGATAATATGATATGATTATGATGTACGAGTTTTATCGCTTTATTATTGTATTATTTTGGCCTGAGATCTTGGACTTGGAATGACTGAAGTTCCAGGTTAGTAGACTGTACTGTAACGGGTAAATGATAATACCATTAATTAAAGTATTTGCTTTAAACTCAAAAATATGCGGTTGGCTACAACGATAATCTGTAAGCAACAATTACCATTTCTTCTGCGTATTATGTTTAGTTTCAGTAGCAGTGGATTGTCACTATAGCTACAATCTGCGAGGTAACATACCACATACATGACATCCTTAATGTATCTTAATTCACAAGAGATATCTCGGTCAAAATCAGTTCAAATTCGGAGTCTTTTCCAGCTAGAGACATGTATTTAAGAAGAGAGTATTTTTCACTATTTAATGTAAGCTTTGAACAAGAATTTTTGATTCATTCAATCATCTTCAAAGATTGAATGCAGGAAATATAAAAGAACAATTTATTTATTTATAAGACAATATCAACGTGTGTACAGAAGTGATGCGGAAGGTGAAGATGCAGCAGAAGCTGCTGTGTTATTTGAAGAACCAGTGTAGTCTCTAGACCCTGAAGACTGTACTTCAGATATCCGAGGACCATTGGAGTCGTATGGTGATGCAAATGAAGTAGTTGGTCCATATTGTGACGTACTGCAATATGTTGGTACAGGCATGTTAATTTGGAGGGAGTGTGGGCAATGGAGCTTCAAAATTAAGCACCTGAATTGCTTGCCTTATAGAAGGCCTGCAATTGTTATCTGGATGAGCACACCATAAGCCAACAATTAGCAAGTGCTCCACCTCCTCTTCATTGAACTCTGATGAGAGTCTAGGATCAACTGCTTCACGAAGATTTCCCATCCCGTAAAGTCTCCAAACCCAGTCGATAATATTTACTTGATGCTCCTCAGCTTTAGGATCAATAGGTTTCCTTCCACAAGCTATTTCTAATGCGACAACACCAAAGCTATAGACGTCTGTTTCCTTGCTAGCTTTGCCAGTGGTGAGACATTCAGGAGCCATGTAACCCATCGTGCCTGCCAAAACTGTTGTTTGGGATCCCTTATCATGGTCAACTAGCCTAGCTAAACCAAAACCCCCAAGTTTAGCATTGAAATTGGAATCCAACATAATATTGCTAGACTTTATGTCCCTATGCACCACACATTGTTCCCATTCTTCGTGTAGATAAAACAAAGCTGAGGCCAAGCCTTGAGCAATCTTGATGGTGATCTAATCTTCCATTAGGCATGAACTCATACACAAGTAGAAGTTCTCTTTTTTCATGGCACCAACCAATGAGTTGCACCAGATGTTTATGTCTTAACAGGCTTATGATCCTGACTTCTGATGCATACTCTTTTATTCCTTGCTTTGACTCCCTTGAAACCTTCTTAACAGCAATATATGAGTTGGATTCCCTGTGATAACCTTTATAAACACCTCCGAACCCACCCTGGCCAAGCATCTCTTCCCGCGAAAAGTTATTTGTACATCTAACCAACTCACTGTACAAAAACTTCTTTGGTCCTGTGCTTCTTTGAAATTCATTAGTCATGGAACCATCAATAATATCATCATCTTCATCTTCATCTTCTCTCACCTTCCTCTTTATCCAAAATGAAAACAATATAAAAACAGATACTGCTATCGAAACACAACCACCAGAAATCAATCCTATCACTAGTCCTGACTTATTTTTGCTTGAAGTATCCACTGACACAGGGCTTGGTAGGGGTACATCTGGATCTGTTATGTTGTCATTATATTTCAAAGAAGAAGTAAAATTCCAAGAATATATGGTATGTATTGCAGTGAAGTTTCCTGTTGCACCTGAGAAGCCAAAAGTGACCCATTCTGGCAAGTATTCCCTCAGATCAATATTGTAAGATATGGTCTGCAGGACGGTGACTGTAGTATTCCCTTGTTTTTGGAAACCGGTGAAGACAACACTAAGATTTTTTGAGGTTGAATTATAAGTAATCCAGACATCAGTTTTCGTACCATTGGGAATGCTACTAAACCAGGTCACATGATCCTTAGATTCCATGGAGTTGATATCGACACCTACATGATCACCCGGTGGATCATAAGAGTTTTTATAGATGTCAAATTCCACAGCAACAAAATGGTGATTTCTCCATGAATATTGTCGATTATCACTTGCAAGGCCAAGTCCCTCTCCTGAGGCAAAGTGTTTATCAGGAATTACTGCATATAAGTTTCTGCCCAGAAAATTGATTCCAAAGGAGAAATGCGTAGAGAAATTTGTGACATTCCCAGAGGCATTGTCCCAAAGATAGAGTTCTTTGTTAGGACCGAAAATAAGCAGGTGTAATGCGGAAGCTAGCAAAGCAAACCTCGAAAGACCACGAGTAACAAGACAAGCGAGAAATAGACCAAAAAGACACAAAAATTTAACGTGGTTCGGTCAATCGACATACGTCCACAAAGGAGATGAGCAATCCACTATAAATATGAGAGTACAAAATATAGAGAGAAACAACCTCAACAAATTCATACGGAATACATGAGAGGTTCACACAAGTGATAACGTATCAAGCTTGTGACCCACAAATTCTCCCCCTAATCAAAACTCTCAAAGCCCTTAAGACTACATTGTGAATGCTAATTAAGTTAGAAGGAACAAACGTATATTTATAGAGTCCTAAAACCTTTTCCTACAAGAAAAGGACTAGCCAATCCAAATCTTTTTCCTAAAAGGAAAACCTATTTATGATAAGAAACTCAGGGCAATTAATACCCAACATTCTTGAGAATATGTAGCTCGGCCTATGCTGAAGTTTAAACCATTTTTGGTGAGCTGAATTACACCGTTTTCTGAATAAGCATCTGCTTCATATGTTAAATTTTGATCATTGCGATTGAAACTATCAAAATTGAAGGACAATGAAGTGACAAAGGGGATAATCAAAACAAGGTAGAGGAAATACATCATTACCCCATTCAACTATAACACTTTTTTTAAAAAGACACTCAAACTATGAAAAGATCCTAGTACCCCATTATTCTCGTTCAAAGTGGATTTATTACCTCCTTTTGGTCCTACGTGGCACATAGAGTGTATTTCACTCGCTAGTAGCGAGTGAGATGAGCAAAAAAAATATTATTATTTTTATTTCAGTATTATTTAATTAGAAATATTATTTTCTTTTTACTCTATTTATTTTATCATATTTTTTCAATTATTCTTGTCGTTTTATCTTCTTTACCCAGTAGATTGAGATTACAAAGGGGACTTCTATTCATCTGAGGGAGATCGGAATTAGTGAGATATTGAAAAGACATAGATGAAAGCGGAGTGAGGTGACAAAGAAAGATCGGAAAAGACCGGTAAAAAAAGCGCCGGAGAAATCGGCGGCTACGATGGAGGCAGAATCGTTGGTTGTCTTTGAGTCAGAGAGAGCTTGAGTTAGGGAGAGAGTTTTATTCTCTGCGACACATCTTATTTTTGTGCAAAAATCAAAAGGCAAAGTACATAAATAGAAGATTAATCATGGAGAAAATAGAAAAAAAAATTGCTTCTACAATTTTTGCTTAATGGAGTTGATATTTTTTTTATTTTTAGTTTTTAATTTTGATTTGGACGATAGAAAATTAAATTGTTGAAATGGTGTTGTATCAATGGTGCCGGCGGCGACAAAGAGGAGAAAAAGGTTACAGTCGTCCAACATACTTGAACAATGGAAGAAGAAGAGGGAATTTTTGTTTTAAAAAATTAAATAAGAAATAAATGAAAATAAAAATTAAAAAATAACTGGCACGTGTTCGGTAATAGTTGGTGCGTGTATGCACTTTCTTTCTTACAGGTGAGATTGACTGAAAAATGTGATACTTTTACTATCTTTAAATTAGTTAAGGGGGTATTAAGACCTTTGCAAAGTTTGAGTGTCTTTTTAAAAAAAGTGTTATAGTTGAATGGGGTAATGATGTATTTCCTCAACAAGGTATGATAAAGATGCAAAAACAGCCATAGTTAAACAAATGTTGCTACACTAGTCAAAATAATAAAATAATGTTTTTATATTTTCAAGTGGCAAAAAAGTCCTTATATTTTCTATATCCTTATTTTCGAGGAAGCAACGAGTATACTTTATTTCCTTTTCTTCTCACACGCTAATTGACCCAACTAGTCCGTTGACTCCATTTTTATTTATTTATTAGAAATATAGTATTATGGAAAGGGCTAATTAATTGACCCACCTAGTCCGTTTACTCCATCAACAAAAAATTGATTGATCATCTCACCCCTATTTCAATAATATTTTTTAGGAAACTTAAATATATATTTTAATAAATTAATGAAGTTACTGAGATTCTTTTGGTTATATACTATATATATTGACTTAAAATATTATTTATTGCATTAAGTGGGTAAACATACATTCTTGCAATTGAGGCACTTATTTATTTTGTTATTGATGATAAATTATATAGAAAGTCATTTTAAACTATATTGAGAAAACATGTGATGGGAAGATTCAAAGTCTCTTTTCTTCTAGATTATTTTTTTATTGTTATTCTCATCTTTATAATTTTGTGTGTAAGAATGCTTTTGTGATGCTATTAGAGGACTAGTTTCTAGAAACGTTCGTTGCACGTTAGCCACTAATTATTATAAAATTTCTACATGTTTTAAAAGTTTTAACTTATGAAATAGAAAATATTATTTTTTCTGTCCAACAATACTTGTTCACTATTTTTTGATTTTACACACTTTTTAAGAAATTATAAATAGAAGGGTAGTTTTACTATATGACCATTTGAATATAATAAATACAATGTCTTAAAAAATGTAATAAGGAAATAACTATAATTAATTATAAGAGTAAAGTAGGAACTAAGTGTAAAATTATACATTGATTTTATAAAGTGGACAAGTTGATGAACTTCCCAAAAATAATATAGTGAACAACAATTGTTGAACGGAGGGAGAAAAATCAAAATGTTGCAGATTTTACTATTTGAATTTATTCATTAAAAACACAATTAGTGGGACGATATAATAGCCTCATATAGTATGCAAGTGAATTCTTTCTTTAAACTTAATAAATGCATGTAAAAATATTTAACAAATTTACTAGAAAAATATGAAAAACATATATATTATTACAAAACCCCAAATAGAGTACAAATAGGACTGTATGTTTAGATCTAGAAATGCTTTATCAGATTAAGTGAAATATAAAATTAACTTGCAGTACCTAATAAAATATTCCTCTTTTCTCAGCCAAGCAAGCATTTTACGTAAAGATGATACTTCAATGTTTTTACTTTTTATCCTTGTAGTCTCTAAAATTCAAAGAGGATAACAATTTATGAAATAAATATCAAAACTCTAGAATGAGATTGAAAGTGTAACACCAAAGTGACAAAAGAAAAAGATACATTTTCATTTTATAAAAATTAAAGGCTAAGTCGTCGACGGCCTTTTAAAATTGTCCACGTATCTCACTTAGACACCTCAACTAAGTCTAGTGTTAGGGTTTTGCCCTGATTTTCTTACCTTATTTGAAGTTTATTTTTTCCTAAAAGAAAAGACAAAACATTACCATAAATGTTTTTACTTTTCTTGAAAGGAAAATATAATATTCTTTCATATTTGGTTTATTCTTTCCTTTTAAGAAAATGTTTTGGAGTAGCTAGTTCTTTTCTAGTATGAAAGATTTTAGGACTCTATAAATATAGGTTTGTTTTTTCTAACACAACACAATAGAATCCACAATGTAGTCGTTTAAAGACTTTTATTTATGGGGAGATCTTTTCTCTCTAAAGTTTCAATGTTTTTCTTTATATTAGTTTTGATATAATAATATTTTGATTTTAGTATAAGTTTTTGTTATATGATTTATCAACTATATGATTTGCAAATTGTAAGCTTCCGCATGACGCCTTAATCACCCCTTCACCCAACAAGTGGTATCAGAGCACATGATTCAATGATCCAATTACCCAACAAGTGGTATCAGAGCACATGGTCCAACGATCCCATGATCCGACGGTCCTGTGATTCAATGAGGTTGAAGATAGATTCAAGATGGTTTCAAATCAATTTGTAATCAACGATGATAATGAACATTTTTGTGCTACTACATGTGGAGAAAATTTTCAAATATATTTTCAACAATATCCTGCTGCTCCATCCTTTAAAACAAAATCAATTTTCAACTCATGCTTATTTTATAGCATAGGCTCCAACTTTCAACCCCTGCAAACTTTAATGCTCGGGCTCCACTTTTAACTCATGTATATTTACTTTTAACGCATGAGCTCCACTTTTAACTCATGCATCTTACTTTTAACACATGAGCTCCACTTTCAACTCATGCATATTACTTTTAACGCATGAGCTCCACTTTCTACCCTGTTCATCACTTTTAACACAAGGCTCCAAGTTTTAACCCATATCAATTTTAAATCATGGTAAGCAGCAGTGATACATGAAGATTGTGTGAAGAAAGAGGATCAAGATTATTATGCCAGAAAATTCAAGCCAAAAGGGGAGATTTGTTAGGGTTTTGCCCTGATTTTCTTACCTTATTTGAAGTTTATTTTTTCCTAAAAGAAAAGACAAAACATTACCATAAATGTTTTTACTTTTCTTGAAAGGAAAATATAATATTTTTTCATATTTGGTTTATTCTTTCCTTTTAGGAAAAGGTTTTGGAGTAGCTAGTTCTTTTCTAGTATGAAAGATTTTAGGACTCTATAAATATAGGTTTGTTTCTTCTAACACAACACAATAGAATCCACAATGTAGTCGTTTAAAGACTTTTATTTATGGGGAGATCTATTCTCTCTAAAGTTTCAATGTTTTTCTTTATATTAATTTTGATATAATAATATTTTAATTTTAGTATAAGTTTTTTTTATCTGATTTATCAACTATATGATTTGCAAATTGTAAGCTTCCGCATCGATGTGTATTTAGTGATCAATTTCGAGACGAATCAAGTTCGAGCAGAGAGTTGAGTTTGAAGATTTTAAAAGTTTGAAAGGTTAGAAGGTTTAAATTCGATAGCATATCATTAGTTACTTGTTTATTTCATGTTTAATTCTCTTTCTCGACTACAATCACCTTCAACAATGTGTATTCAGTGATCAATTTCGAGACGAATGAATTTCGAACAACGATGTGTATTGAATTACTTACTTAATTTACAATAGATACAAATTTTAAATGTGTTAGTATTTGTGTAATACACTTTTAATTTTCTCTTCTGATTCAATTTTAATATAGTGTAATACATTTTTAATACAAGTTTAATTCATTTTTTAGTATGTTAGATCTTTTGTGGAGAAGTTGTGGGAGTGTTTGATAAGATATGTTGAATTTATGAATGAGGAGGTCTTGGAGAAGAGTTTTGAAGTTTATAGGTGTGTGAGTTGTAAGTACTCTGTTGTTGTTAGCTTATGTCTTACTTTGTGGTGGACATATGGAATGGTTATTGGATTTTGGTTATGACTTAAGTTGGATTTTTTCATCAAGGATTGTTGAATGATGAATTTTAGTTATCTCAAGTGTATTGTCTCTGCTCTTTTAGTTGTTGTATTTGATTTTTGTATTCTAGGTTGAATATGATCATGGTTTTGTTTTACTTAAAAATAAAATAAAATAAAAAATAACTAAATTTTTGAAAAATCGACTAAACTTATGATTTAAGAGAAATCGAATTTTCTAAAGAAACAGAGTCGCCACTTAATTTCTTTAGTAAAAATCAAGAAAAAACATAAGGTTTTCAAAAGACTCAAACAGATAAAATCAATTGAAAAAGGTTTGAGTTCAATGTACATTTCAAGAAGGTGTTAGGTCCTCAGAATGTCCGCTAACTTGCGGTTGACCGGCGATTTGACTAAAATGACTATGACCAATTTTAAAAATTTTAACTAAGAAAAAGAACTCATTTATTCTATTTATTTATTTATTTTTATTTTTATTTTATTTTTAAGGGGAAAGAAACTAAGGGGGGATCATTCTCAAGGGAAGTAACTTAAGTGTTGACAAGACATTATGATAAAATTGAGCTAAGTAATAAATATATGTGTTTTGAACATAAAAAGAGAAATGACTATCTTTGGAAATTAATTAAGTTAAAACCAAAATCAAATAAGATGTTAGTCAACATGATAACGAATAAATAAAGAAGAAAAGGGAGAAAATATGAAACTTGGGCCATCTTTCCCCAAATTCCCAAATCTTGAACCTGTCCTAGTACTAAAAATGCCCAAAACATGAGTTTGGGCCTATTTAAAACTCTCCTTCATCCTGCTGAATTTCAAGTGGACTTTGGCCCATTTTTCACCACCTGGAAATTATTCGAGGGCTTTGGGCTTGTTTGCCTTCAGCAATCTATGTATACATTTTGATGTATACTGCTGTATGCAAGCCAAATTCTGGCCTTTTCCCTGTGTATTTGAGTTGTACCCCTGTTTCATCTTCGTTGCTCCTTTGAGGTGGGGCTGACTCAAAGGAAATTATTGAATTTGATCCAATGGAATAATGCGAGGAAAGAGGGAGTCCCAAATTGGACTCGGAGCAAAAGTTCATGCGAGAAAAAAGATATAAGGATTAATAACTAATCATAACGAGACTCCACTAAAATAACTAAGCATATGGGGTAATAACAAGATCAATTGCCCATCATTAGCTTAAACAAACGCTCAACAGTCAAAACACATTTATAATAATTAATCATGGTCTCAGAATGTTTGACAGTGAACATCAAGTAGATAAATTTAAAAGAAATATATTTTTTTTACCACAATATGAAGAATCAAGAGTCAAACACCTATAATGACAACAAACTTATTGACTTGGAAATAAGCTTGCTGGAAAAAGAAAACACAAGGAAGAATGCACATTTTTGAATCACGTGTAAGACACATTCAACAACTATTTGGACTAACATTAAAATAATTTATGCAAAAACTCTAATATTCTATTCTCAAGCAAACAAATTTTAATGGCTACTATACATGAGAGCAAACCAATATTACAGGTGCCGGCAATACAAAGACAAAGATTTAACTAAAGATATATTAAAATAATAAAGGCAACATATTCAACTCAGGTGAACAAAACAAAATCTAAACCCAAAATTAAGACTTCACAGAGAAGGGAAAAATAGTTTTAAACAAAAGGGAAAAATAGTTTTAAACAAAAGGGAAAAACATAAATCTTAGAGAATTTCAACAATGACAATATAGGGATCAATCCAAAATATTTGCAATTAAATTAGACACAAGATAAAGAGTTTGGCTAATTATCCTAAATGAAAAATGAAATTATCATGAGATTCAAAAGCCCTTAATTAGTACAGTAACATGAAAACACATTGACCATCAAGTTTAAGTAGGCAAAAATGACTTGGTAAGATGATACTACAAGTTGTAACACCCAAAATGGTGAAGAAGTCTATCTAAACAGCCTATGTACTTGACACTTGAAATCAAATGAATACGAAATCATTTCAAACAAAAACAAAACAAAAAACCAACCAATCTCACAGGTCATGATATTGAGCCAACAAATCTAACAACTACCATCTAATACTAAGAGAAACTTTATTAAAATTTGACTCATGCTAACTGATTCAAGATTCATAGGAATGCTAAAACAATGAACCAAATACACTAAATAACATAACTTTTAACAAAGTATTGAATATACAACACACCATATTGAAATGAAATACAAAAGGACGTAAGATTACCTTTCTGGGAGCAGCGGAACCGAGACAAAACGAGCAGGGAGTAGCGACTTTACTACGAATGAAATCTCATCAGAATCTCGAATTCCAAACAAAAGATTCAGAAACTCGGTGATATAAACACTATCGTTCTAACTTTTGATTTGATTTTTCTTGCCTATGCTTGATGAATTTCAGTTTCTTTTTTGTATTTTTCTCACTGTTTTCTACCAACAAATTTCTCCAATCTTAAAATAATGAAGAAGATAGGGTTTAAAAAGATGAGAATGGGGTCTGATTTGAGGGGGAAAACATGTAGATTTTTGGATAGAATTCAAAATTTGAAATTCAAATTCCTTAAGAAATAAGGTTCCCACAGCTGGAAATTGTACTGTTTTTAACGGGAAAATGATTTGGAACCCTTGATTCTCGAGCAAGGACGAGGAAGGCATTGAGATGCAACACCTGAATCTTTTTTCTACTTTTTTCTAGAATACTCCCGTACGAAGAAGACACGTCGAGAGGAGAGAAGGAGAGGAAAGCGCGCTGGACTCGGGTTCTGACTCGCTGGGTTGTTGTTTCTGGGCATACTGGTCGCGAGGAAGAGGAAAAGAATGGGGTCGCTGGGTTGTTTTGGTATTGTCGGTGTATTGATGTTGTATGTTGTTGTATTGTATTGTTGTGGGCTGGGTTAATTGGAGTGGGTTGAAAATTATGGAAAAAGGGCTACTGATTTGAGTATAGGGCTGATTGGAATGCTATTGTAGGAATTTAAAGATGGGACTGCTGGGATTTTGTGAAGAAAAGGCCCAAAATTGGCTTCTCTAAATGGTTGAAATAAATTGATTAGGTATAAAGCCTAAATAAAATTCAATTGTAGTTAAATCGAATTCGATCAATGAGTTTGGTTAAAACTTGACCAAGACAAATTAATACGAATTAATTAATGAGCTTCATATTCTTAATGAAATAAAATAATTAACTTAATTATAAAATAACTAATAAAAATACCAACTAATTAATTCAAAATTAAAATCATAATTCAAACTAAAACTAAATTAATAAAATATTTATTTTAACAATGTAGAAATCTTTGACATGATTTTTAAATATTTGTAGCATATGCTAATTACATATATAATTATATGAAGTATATTTCTCATTTAAAATACTATAAAAATTGACAGAAATTACTTAAAATAACCTTGAAACTATTTGAATTTTATAAAGCCAATTATTCTAAATCGTTTGAAAATCAAAAAGCTCGGAAATTAATTATTATCAGGAGGGTCAAAATTGGGTGTCAACAATTGTCCCTCGCTTTACTCGGATTGATGCAAAATTTTTGAGGAAAATGAAATTGACGAATCCAATTTTGAGCGACCACATCTTCATCTTTTGGAAAAGAGATTTGGTACGGACTTTAGGAATTATGGCTGAACCTCAGAAGTGGGTTTCCTACATATCTCAGGCTATATGAGAATTCAGGCCACTTGTAGTTCGATATGCTTGATTTCACGCACGATTTTGAAAGAATTCAAAAGTCATCCTGATATCGAATTATGAAGGCACCAGAATGCTCGGGAATACGATTTGAGAGAGAATGTTGGAATACAGCCGAGTTTTCAACGTTGAGCCCGCCTACATATCCCTCAACTTAAGGAATCAGATTGTTTGTAGTTCGACTCGATCGGTTGAAAAGGAAATCTCTTATGCTAAGATATCCTTCGGTTGGGAAGAGCAACAAATAAGTAGAGTATGAAAAAGAGGCTTGCAACCTCTTAGCTATGAATGTGGTGCACTTCACACCCATAATTAAGAATTTACATGAACATAATTTCCAAAGCTCTTGGTGTATTTTCACTCAGATTAGAAAGTTGCTTTTGGTGAAAACCAAAATTTTTGAATGCGAAACTGAAACTGATAAACCTAAAGAAAAACCCACATGCCTTCTGATAGGGGTGTGGTTTGATTGTGGTGAAAGTCTCTCCTCAGCTCGCATCCTAAGAGTTTGATACTCCTCTTTGAACTATTTCCCAGTTCGCTGCTAATAAAAAGTTTCACGTTGTGCTGCATCCTTGTTGATGTCGTCCGCACTTGTGGTTTGACTTGAGAATTCATCCTCTTGGAAGCTCTCGACAAAGACTGAGATAAAACTCATTAGCATAAAAATGTAATTCAAATGGAGAGATATCATTTTTTATCATGTTGACACTTAATCACTCTCCTTGAACATTTAACGTCAGTTTCTTCATCTTGACGTTAGGCCAATAAAATTTGTATCTCATATTTGCAATATAATTCTTCAAATGTACTCTTCCTTTGATATCAAATTAATAAAATATAGACTGATGTAATATGTTGATGGCTCTCTTGATGACGTTCTTGCAAATGAAAATAATGATGATTCTTCATTGGTAAGATGATGATAATCCATTGGTAGGATGATATCGATCCATTGATAGAATAATGCTGCTACATGATGGGATGATGATGATGCTCCATCGATAGGATGATGATATTGATGCTTCATTGATGAGATAATGATTCTTCATTGATAGGACGACAATGATGAGAGGCTGATGCTGCTTCATCAATAGGATGATTGATACGCTCAAATTACACCTCCCTAAAGAAGCATAAGCGATCGTTATCAAGTAAAGAACCCAACTTGTAGGTTGGGGTCGATCCCACGAGGAAAATGGTTTAGACTTTACTTTAACCCACGATTATATTCAAT
>JAJOOS010002724.1:0-23023 GCA_029582725.1 Solanum chiquidenum | reverse complement strand
CCGGGCCTACCACCCCCCGAGCTAGGGACCAAGGTACAAACCCCTCGATATGGTTATACGGGCCTACTACCCCCCGTACTAGGCAACCAAGGTACCAATCCCTCGATATGGTTACCCGGGCCTACAACCCCCCGAGCTAGGCTTGGTCGACTCACAACACTTATATAGAGAAAATCATATACATGTGTCCATTTCATCATCATTTCAGTAATTACATAGCCATCCGACTCATAGGACGTACATTGGACCTTCCATTTCCTAAGAGACACTGTCCGTCGCTTTTTAAAAATAGTTGACTAGATATTTTGACCAAAAAGTGACTTAATAAGAGATGTCGTCTGTCGCTTTTTTTAAAACTAATTAATAAAATATAATAAATTAAAAACGACGGACAACGTGGTTATTTTTTAATTTATATATAATTATTTTTAATAAAAAACAACGAACGGCGTCTCTATATATATTAAATAAATAATTATTAATTATATATATATTTAATGCAAAAATCCGCGAAAAAAACGACGGACTAAGAGATGCCGTCCGTCGCTTTTTGTAAAATAATTTTTTTTAAAAATTATTTTTATTAAAAAGCGACAGACAATGTGGCAAAAGATATCGCTTTTTGAAGCGACTCCGTCCGTCGTTTTTAAGCTGTTTTTTAGTAGTGAATGTAGGGGAGATGAGTTGTTGCTAATTATATATTTCTAGCATGTGTCGTACATGCGCATTGCAGGTCTCCACGTGCAAGCTACATGTCCCTCACAAATATTGTCTAGTCCATGTTTTCATTAATACCTCTTGCATTCCATTTCTTTTTGCTTTCTTTAACTTCTTTTAGTTATTTCTTTTAGAAAAATGCAAATAAAAATGTTACTCCCTCAGTTTCAAAAATAATGACTCACTTTCCTTTTTAGTTTATATAAAAAAGAATGACTTATTTTCTTTTTTGATAATATTTTAATTTCAGTTTTTTATGTGACATGTTTAAGACCACAAGATTAAAGGACAATTTTATACATTTGACATAACTTTAATTTAGGACCACAAGATTCAAAAGTCTTCTTTATTTTGTTAAACTCCTTGTCAAGTTAAACTAGACCACTCTTTTTGAAACGAAGGGATTATTATGTTTCTTTAGTACTCATAGCCTCTTAAAGGAATATGTCCTCCTCCCATCCCAAAGGCAAGACCTTATTAATAGTCTATGCAACTCAAGATCCTGTATGACAATTACTCCGTTTAGGGCATCTCCAATCGTACACTTTATTTTATTCTCTAAATTTAAAGTTTTCTATTTTTTCAGACAATCAACTTCAATTCAATTCTCTATTTTACTCTCTAAAAAAGAATTTTCTTCTCTCTTCTTAATATTATATTATTATTTCTATTTCTATTTTATTTTCTTATTTCATAATATAAATATGTTCTTTTTTTTAAAAAAAAATCGTCCTATATAATTTTCATGTAATATATATATATATATTTTTTAAATTCTTTATTTAATATAAAATTATATTTCTGTCTAAAAATTTTATGAACAACTACGAATAATTAAAAAAAGAAATCAACAAGCACAACCATAATCATAAGCACAACGATCCTCTGGGTCATACACTAATTTCTTTCTGAATATTGCTAAATCTGAAAACGACCTATCGGATTACTGAATTATTGTTGGGGCTTTTAAAATTATTATGTTATGTATTATATTGTTATTTGTATTTAAATTATTATGTATTGTATTGTATTTTTAAATTAAAATTGTCATCTATCATTTAAATTTTGTGTATTCTTTATGGTGAAAATTAATAATAATATCAAATTATCACTTAAAGTGATGAAAATTAATTTTTTTTGAAATATTGTTAATTCGAGATCAAAGTAGTATATATTAAATAATATATTTTTTTAAAATATCATATTACATTTAAAAAGAATTACGAATATTTGAAAGTTAACTAATAGCCTTTATTAAAAATAATATGTTATTACAAGATAATAGAAATTATTTTAAAATAATGAAAAAGTGAAATAGAGAGGTTGGAGAACTACTATTCATCTCTTTATTACTCCCTGTCCAATAATAGTTGTCCATTATATTAAAAATAGTTGTCCAACAATATTTGTCCAATCTAGAAAATCTTGAGATAATTTACATTTTGTGTCTATTTTACCCTAGCAATTAAATACTGCCTCCATTTACTTTTACTTGTCAAGTATTCCTAAAATAGTTTTTCATTTTTACTTGTCACTTTTGACATATTAAGTAAAAACAATAAAAAAAAATCCATGTTTTACCCTTAGCATTAAATACTTATTTTTAAAATAATTTTTAAGACATCATTTAATAGAGGACAGTTTAATAAAATACTTATATTAATAATTATTTTCTTAATGGGTGTGTCAAGTCAAAGTGTGACAAGTAAAAGTGAACGGATGGAGTATTATTTATCATCTAACACATTTTTCAAAATATTAAATTTAATAAAATTAAAGGATAATATAGTAATATTTTTCCTATTATTTAGTATATCTTAAGAGATGTGTCAAGTCAATGCTGGACAACTATTATTGAGTAGAGGCAGTAATAGAAAATAGAAAGTTTTTTAGAGTATGATTGGAGACCTAATTCTCAATTTTACTCTTCAAATATAGCGAGTGAAAAATAAAATAGAGGGGGTTAGAAATGGTCCTATATTCACTTGCTTTTTTTCATTTTATTTTTATGGGGCCTCCAATAATTAGATTCTTCCGTCAGTTATCTTTGATATTACTATTAGTTTGACTTACTGATGTGAACATTAATTATTAGAAGGCTCTATCAATTCCCATTTATTTATAATAAAATAAAATAAAAATGTAATAAAGGTCAAATTTAAATAGTAGATAAATGAGTTTGAGCTTTAAAGGGCAATGTTTTTTGTATCCCATTAACAGTGTATTCTTGGTCGTCAAATTATTATTATATTAAAAAATTAATGAAATCAAACCAAATTGTAATATCTTTTCAAAATCCAAGATATGCCCTCTAATACAAACCACCTTAAATAAAAAAAAAATATTACTCTCACTGTTTCAATTTATGTGACTTACTTTTCTTTTTGTCAGTCCAAAAAAGAATGATACATTTCTATATAAAGTAACAATTTGACTATAAATGTCTATTTTACTCTTAATGAAATGATTTACAGCCACACAAATTATTCATTTTGGACCACAAATTTTAAAAGTCTTTCTTTATTTCTTAAACTTTGTGTCAAGTCAAACTATCTCACATAAAATGGAATAGAGGAAGTAAAAAAATGTGAATAAAGTGGGCATTAATTATAAAAGGAAAAAAGGACAACTATTTACTGAATTATCATAAATGGTACGTAAATATTATCTGTCATACTTTTGAAATATACTCTTCAATCTAACGAAAAATCAAATAGGTACACAAGACACAATCCTACGGAGAGAACTGATTTGAACAATTAATGAAACTCAAAATTTTAAAAACCACCCATATCCGCCCATATACCCACTTAACCCACCCGTATAACCCACCCGTATAACCCATTACTCACCATCTTATCTCCTCCTCCAATTGTTCAACCCAAGTGTATAGAAATTGATGTGTTGCCCTGTAGTTCCCCTAAAAGTTTTTCTTCAAATATCAGAAATTATAACCCATATGAGGATCTCCTTGCTTTTCACACCAGTGAGCTTCTTCATCCGGCGATTCTCCACGAACGCCGTCACCTCAGTGTCGTATCAGACGAGCATTGAAAAATTATGAATCTTTGAAGGATTAATTAAGAAATTTCAACTCAAAATTCATATGGATCGTCATGGAAATAAGTGAAAATTCATTGCAAGCGAAAGCAACAACAATGTCGAAAGAAGCATCAAATGAGATGAACCAAACAAACAAGAAAGCATATGAATGCAAATTACTCAATTGATTTAAACAAGAAAGATGGGTTGGCCACCAAAGCCTGCACTTTCTATTGGTTCTTCTCATTTTTCACCCAATTTGTCTATTCATTTCTACTTTTGATTCAAATTTTTGAGCATTTGGGTGTCTAAATCTTCCATTTTTATGGCTTTTTGATGGATATTTTGCGGGTTAATTACAAATCTTTGGGGGATTTTGGAGTTCTGAAAAGAGAAGAATTACACGCGGATATGGGCGGTTTTTAAAATTTCGGGTTTAATTAATTGGTCAAATCGGGTCCTTCCGTAGAATTACGTTACGTGTCTCTATTTGGTCTTTCATCAGAGTGAAGGACATATATGTACTGATTTTTGAACGATAGGATGCTAAGAGCACTAATATTTCAAAAATATGCCGGAAAATATTTGCATATCATTTACCATAATTTAGGAGTATATTTGTCATTTTTCCTATTATAAAATCCCATTCAAAGTATATTCAGAACAAATAAGTTTCAAATTTTAATCTTGCCCTGTCCTCCCATGGGAAATCTAGGCTTTCATCTCTGCATTTTGATATCCCTAGCTTGTTTTAATTTCCCAATTAATTGTTTTGATATACAAAACAAAGTGACAACAACTCTTTTTGTGGTTGGAGACTCCATGTTTGATCCTGGAAACAATAATTACATAATCAATCCTTCAGCTTATAAAGCAAATTTTGAGCCATATGGAAAATCATATTTTAAGCATCCTACTGGCAGATTTTTTGACGGCCGCCTCGTCCCTGATTTTATTGGTACCTTCATACTTCTATAATTTCTTATTTTATATTTTTTGAGTTTAACTTAAAAGTTTTATGTACTGATGGTGTAATTATTATTTTCTATCACTGTTAGCGGAATTTGCAAATTTACCAATGATTCCATCATTTTACCAAGCTCTTCACAATCATTCAATTAATCATGGAGTGAACTTTGCATCTGCTGGTGCTGGTTGTCTAGATGAAACCTACAGTGAAAAGGTTGGTAAAGTTGAATAATTGTACTTCGAGAAAATGATCAAAATAGTCCTTCATGTATAAGGTTTGAATTATTTTGATGTTTTATCTATATCATCTTATTTAAATAGTCCTTAATGTATTCATAAAAAATATCATTTTGGTCCTAGCCCTAAAAACTAATTGAAAACATAAAAAAAAAATTATTAAATTTATCTGTGGATCCCACACTCTTCTTCCTCCCTCTTTCTTCTCCATTGCTTCTCCTTCCTGTTCTTTTTTTTTTTGCCATTTCTTCTACGATTTTTGCTCCCAAAATCCTCTCATATTTGGCAATGAAAGCGATAATTTGTATACCTGGTAAATTTTGAGGATGTGTATAGCAGATGCCATCATCCTCATCAACAGTTGGAATGAACTCATCAATAAAAGGATGGGAATTTCGATCACCACCTTTGACTCTTCCAAGTAAGTGCCAAATAATATCTTGATCAGTTGGATCAAATTTTACACCTCTTGGCAATCCTGGCCAGTCATGGCTAACCTGTAAAGACCAACTTAAATGCTTCAGTTAAAGGTACCATAGCTATCGATTCCCTTCTGTTTATTATCCTTCCTTTTCATGGAGGGGAAAGGGGATCTTGACAACTTTTCAAGAAAGCTAATTACAATCAATCACAAATTATCGGTTTCATTGTCAAATATGAGAGGATTTTGGGAGCAGAAATCGTAGAAGAAATGGCAAAAAAAAAGAACATGAAGGAGAAGCAATGGCAAAGAAAGAGGGAGGAAGAAGAGTGTGGGACCCACAGTTAAACTTAACGAATTTTTTTTATGTTTTCAGTTAGTTTTTAGGACTAGGACCAAAATGATACTTTTTATGTATACATTAAGGACTATTCAAATAAGATGGTATAGGTAAATGACCAAAATAATTCAAACCCTATACATGAAGGATTATTTTGATAATTTTCTCGTTGTACTTCTATAATATAAAATGTTATACATGTTTGGAGTTTATTTCTCCATTCACTCAGCTAATATTATTTTACGTTACATCATTTCACTTGGCATGTAAAATTGAAACTTATGGTCTAAAACAATCTTTAGATATTAGTATGGCTGAAATTTATTTCATTACGAGTAAAATGAATTTTTTTAGAGTTTAATTGTTTCTAATTATAGCAAGGTGATACTTTCTTTGTGACAGAATAAAATGAAAAGAATACCTCATAAAATGGAATGTAGTATATCAGAAAATCACTTTTTCTGGTAGAAAATATTGGGTTAAGAAGTAAAGTGGTTTTCTATATAAATAGATGCAACTGGAAATATTTAAAAAAAAAAACAATTTCATAACGTTTAACAATATTAGAAAAGAGTTTTGCAGATAACTTTTCTTAATTGAACATTCACTATTAGGAATACATGTTTTTCCCACCACATATCATTGAAATAGTAAGAAATTTTATAATTTTTTTGATTACTATTATTTCCAACTTGTATAATCAAATATCTTTAGAAATAATCACCTAACATTTCAATGAAAAAATAGTGGTTTTTTTAGTGGCGATCACTACTTTTTTGTTAACTCTTCCCCAATAAATAATACTCCATATTACAATAATTTAAGTTATTATATATACATAAATATATTTTTACACGATTAGTATTAGTTAAATTTCTTATGTTATGTTATTAGATACATTTTTTACCAAATCAACAAATAATGCCTCTCAAAGAAATTATATGACCTTATTGTACAAATATTGTTTTCTCTTACAATCTTAATTGACCTTACAGGTGATCTCCTTAAATACTCAATTAGGCAATTTTAAGATTATAAGAAAAAAGTTGAAGGCACAACTAGGGAAAAAAGGTTCAAAGGCATTGTTATCCAATGCAGTCTACTTGTTCAGCATAGGCAACAACGATTACCTACGTCTTTATGACATTCCAGATATACCTTCAGACATGTCTTGTTTAGCTTATGCAACAGAGCACGAATACATGAATATGGTGATGGATAGCCTCGTTACGGTCATGATGGTAACCAAATACATATTTTTAATTCGTACATTAAACATGTTTATATAAGTAACTTGTCGCGTTTTTTTTTTAACCAGGAAATATACAATTTAGGTGGGAGAAAATTTGGGATCCAGGATTTGCTGCCTTTGGGTTGTTTACCAATATTTAGGGGTCTTGCTTTGCTTAAGGAAGGTCCTCATAGTGATTGCTTGGATGAACTCAACTCTATAGTAAAGAAGCACAATTTAGCTCTTTCGCGAAGACTTAAACAGTTTAAGAAGGAATTAAGAGGCTTCGAGTACTCATTCTTCAGTATCTTTGATGCTCTTAATGAACTCTTTGAGAATCCTTCAACATATGGTGCGTTCCTATTACTTTAATACCTAATATTACATTACATTAGAATATTTTAACTTGTTATACCAGGTAAACTATCTTATGTTTGGATATTAGTAATCTATTTCTATGGACAATGGAATATATAGCTAGTACTCCCTATGTTCAAAGTTATATGACTTACTTTCTATTTTAGTTAGCTCCAAAAGAAATGACACATTCTTATATTTAGTAATAATTTAACTTTAAAGTTCCTATTTTGCCCTTAAAGAAATAATTTATAGCTATACAAATATCTATGACTTATTTCAGACCATAAGTTACAAAAGTTTTTCTTTCTTTTTAAAATTTTGTATCAAGTCAAACTAACTCATATAAATTGTGACGGAGAAGTACTTAATTATCTACCAAATGATCTGATAATTTACACTAGTACAACCTAATGTTAAGGTAAATCAAAGGGGATGGAGATAACAATAATATTTTTATTATGTTAAAGGTTTCAAAGAAGCAAAGGCGGCATGCTGTGGGTTTGGTCCATATAGAGGATTTGGTAGTTGTGGTATGGCAGAGGCTTATGAGTTGTGCAAAAATGTGAAGGAACATGTAATATTTGACTCTTATCATCCCACTGAAAAGGCTTTCCATCACTTTGCACGAGTATGGTGGCAGGGAAATTCAAATGTGGTTGAGTCTCAAAGTTTGAAATCCCTCTTGGCCTAGTCACTGGCTCGTTACGTTCTTTGTCTTCTTTAGTGGCCAAGTTAAAGTGTTCGTTGTTTGTGTACCATTTCATTTTTTTCAAGGTTGAGCTTTTTTAATTTAAGCTAATGCTATGTTTTTCTGCGTCATAAAAAATGTTGATCATCAAATTGTAAGTTGCTTTGTCTTTTTCTTTTTTAAACTTTTTCTTATTATATTGGGGATCATGAAGAAGACGGAAAAAGATGGAAAATTGAATTCATACCAACTATATTGTGAGAGACATTGAACTGTACATGTAGAACGTAAGCTTTAGTGTTATGTATTTTGATCGATTGGCTAAAACCCCTATAAAAAAATTTAGTATCAAGAGTTACTTTTTTTTAATGTAATTTTAGCTTTATGTTTCTATTGTAGTGATCTCTTCCACGTGAAAGAGCTGCTTTTCTTGACCATGAAAAATCATTTTTTCTATCAATATCTTTTTTCCTATTTTATTTTTTTGGCTTAAGTCATCTACGGTCCCTTAAAGTTGTCCGCATATTTCAGTTAGACACTCCAATTCAACCTCTTATCTATTGAACACTTTTACCTATATAAAAATTGTTCCTATTAGACACATTTTGATAATCAGTAAAAAAATGTCAAGAGTGTGTGAAGCACTTGCCATGACATCGCAAACTAACTAATTAAAAGAAGTCACGTGTCTTAAAAGAAGCCATGTGTCTTTTGGCCTCCAAAATAATTATAATTAAAAAAGTAAACGAAAATCCTAAACTATGTATGTTGCCTCCTCCGCCTCCGACCTTCCCCCCTCCCCCCAATTCATCTTCTTCCCCTTTTTTAAAAAAAACTTAAATCTCCTAAATTTTTCTACATCTTTTTTTTAAAAAAAATTTGTTTGTTTTTAAGCTTAGATTCGATTCATGTTTGAGTTGATTTGACAGAAAGAAAGAGATGTGTGGTGGCAGTGTTTTTCGATGAACAAATTAAAATTTGTGATTGATTATTTGAAAGACTAAAAAGAAAGAAAGATATTGACGACGATAGATTTGGAGAAAAATGAGGTGGTGCCAATGGTGGGAGGTGTGAGGTGGGTTGATGGCTGACAAAAAAGAGAAAGAAGATGATGGCCTGAAAAAAAGGGAAAGAAGATGATGGTCTGCAAAAAAAAAGGGGGAAGAAGATGATCGGAGAAAGAAAGGAAAGGAAAAGTGTGGATATGGTGACGGCAGATCTAATTAAAAAATAAGATGGCGTGGAGAAGAAGAATAATTGCAGCTCGAGAAAGAAGGGTAATGAACTTTAATGGTGGGACACCGGTGATTGCGGTGGTGAAAATGTGGTTGCAATGGTGGTTGAGTCAAAGAAGAAGAAGAAGAGATGCTAATTTAATTATTATTTTTAAAAAGATAAATCTTTCTTTTTGCTAAATGATGCCTTTCTCGCTCTTTTCATGCGTGTATTACACACATGCTGCCCTGCGACACAAAATGTTTAATAGGTACAAATCTCTTATAATATAAGTGTTCAATAGGTATACGATTGAATTGAGGTGTCTAAGTGAAATATGCGAACAACTTTAATGGATGTGTATGACTTAAGCCTTTTTTGTGTGGATAGATGCCTTATGTATGCTTAGTAGGGATGGCAATAAAACAGTTTGGTGGGACAAGTCTTGATCCTCTACGATTTAACCCACCTTATTCTATCATGTTTATAAAAAAAATTCATCATTTTTCTTTGTCTTTGTAGAAAATATAAAAGAAAAGTACTTTCTTAGAGGATGCTCAAGTTTTATTAGGCTACTTAATGCCACTTGAGATGATTACACTCATCAACAACATCTATATTTATACTATTTAAAATATCAAATCAAAGATCTTGCACAAATAACTATAGATACATGTATTTCAATTTACTATATACATGTATCATAAACTCCTCAAAAACTTCTTGAAAAACTAAGAGATAATATAGAAGATTAAACATCAAGGATAATATCCTTGTTAATGCATTAATTCCAACACTCCCTCTTAAGGCATTTGCTTGACAACTACAATGTGTTCTCGAAGATAGCAAAACTTTTCTCTTGGATAAATGCTTTGATGAAGATGTCATCAAGTTGTTCTCATGTCTAGCAATAATGCAACTGAATTTCGCCTTTATCTTGAGCTTCTCGGATAAAATGATACTTGATGAAAATATGATTCAATCTTTCATGGTTGGCCGGATTCTTTGCAATGACAATTACTTATTTATTATCACAATACAAAATAATCCCTCTTTTTTTTTTTGTTTTTCATCAATGTCGTCTTCAAAAATTCTTCTAAGCCAAATAGCTTGAGAAGTAGCCTTAACTGTTGAGACATATTTTGATTCGTCAGTGGATTGAGCAACAACACTTTACTTTTTTGAAAACCAAAAATAAATACTTGAACTAAATAATGAAGAATAACCATAAGTACTTTTCATGTCATCTGTACTTCCAGTTCAATCACTATCAGAATAACCAATTAAAATTTTCATTTAGAAATACAGACTTAACATCAAGTTGAAAAAATATTCATTTCTTTCGTGCAACAAAAATAATCACGGTTCTAATTGTCTCAAGAAGTTCAACGGGAGAGCAAGTTCCATAAGAATCAATACCTGATTTTTTGCGTGAAACCTCTAGCAACCAACCTTGTTTAGTGCTTTTGAATATCTCCTTCTTTATTGAGTTTGATTTTGTAAATTAATTTTAGACTTACAACTTCTTTTTCTTTGGATACATCCACAAGATCCCAAGTATTATTTTTCTCAATCATCCGAATTTCTTCTGCCATGACTTTCTTCCAAACATCATGCCTTATTTCCTCTTTATAATTTTGTTGCTCAACATCGACAAAGTTGCAATTTTGATAAATGTCACTCAACATTTTTGTTCCTCTTGGAGATTTGACACATCTAAAGAAATGATATAAGTATTCTCCACCTTTTAATTTTTCAATTATGTTGTTTTTTCAGAAAAAATAACTTCTCTACAAACAACAAGTTTGTTAGTTTTGATATCGAGAAGCCTATAGCCTTTTGTCACATCACTATAATCAAGAAATATACATTTTTGACTCTTTTCATCCAATTTTGTTCTTTTCTCAGCAGGTATATGAATATGACAAATACATCCAAAAAAAAATTAATGAATCACAGAAGGTTTCATTTCACTTCAAGTTTCAACTGGCGTTTTGTCCTTCAATGCCTCTGTTGGACACCTATTGAAGATATATGCTGGTGTATGTACACTTTTGCCCAAAAATATGTTGGCAACCCTTATTCATTCATCATTATTCTAGCCATTTCAACAATGGTTCTAGTTCTTCTGTCAGAGGAGTATATCCTACTGTAAGTTGCTTTTGTATGCCTTCATTTTTGAAATATTCTTCAAATTATTGATTTTTCTATTCACCTCCTCTGTCACTAGGAATGATTTTGATGCTACAACCTTTTGAATGTAGCAAATGCTTCTAATTTTTCTTTCAAGAAATAAACCCAAGTCATTCTTGAAAATTATATTATAGAGTACCTTTGGCTTTTCAGAGATGGAGTCTTCATTGGTCCACAAATATATGTATGGATTAGTTCCAAAAGTACACTTGCTCTCTAATGCTTTTCTTTTGAATTTTTTTTTTCCCATTATGCAATTTTCACATGGATCCACCTCCGTATCTTAGGAAGGTCAAGCACCATGTGTTTTTGCTTGAGAAGCTTCCAACCATGAAAATTCAAGTGACAATCTTTTGTGTGAAAGCCATGAATCATCTACAACTTCATTTTTCAATGTATTGTAATGACATTGTAAAGGAAAATTTCTTTTTATTATCTTTACTTAAACAATGACTTGATTTGGCTCAAATTTCTCATAAATCTTACAATAATTATCTATAAACACAAGAGAATAATCATTTTTCATGAGCTGAAGAACACTAAGCAATTTTTCTTCTAAGTCACGAACATAAAGAACATCATAAATTTGCTTACCGCTTCCTTTTCAATTGATCGAAATGGAACCTTTACCTTTGGCATTAACTAAGGCTTCATTCCTCATTCACATTTTAGTAGTTATGCTACTATTAATTGAGAGGAAGGCCTTTTCATCTCTAGTCATATGATTGCTACAACCGTTATCAACATACCATTCGTTGCTTTTCTGAAGCATCAGATTGAGAAATGAAGAAAAAGTTTTCTTTATTTTCTTCCTCCTTTCCTTCATAGAAGTTTTCGTGCGTCTGTTGCTTGTGCCTGCAATCCTTCTCAATATGGCCAAACTTTTTAAAAAGATTATATTGGGGCGTGCCTTTATGCCAACATTTTTTTTTGTATTATGATTATTTTTTTTGTAAATTTTACAGAAAAAGATTAGTAATTTTCTCACCTTTTTTCTTCAACCTTCTTAATAGAACAATCACGATCCTGCTTCTTTTTGGGATTGCACCTTTTTTTTTGTATTTTTGAGAAATTTTGAGCTCATTGGTTCTGGATTGGAAAGCCTTCTCTTTTGGTTGGTCTTCACGATTTTTTTTTTTGTGTGTGCACGAAATGATCCAACTAGCTCTTTGATGGAAAGTTTAGAAAAATATTTTGTCTCCATAGTGATAGCAACAATATACTCATACTTTTTTGTGACACTAAATAGAATCTTTTACACAATTTATTGGTCAGAAATATCATCACCGTGATTTCTCATTTCATTAACAATATTCATGACTATTGAGCAATATTCATCTATTTTTTTAGATTCTATCGTCTTTAATATTTGAAACTCTCTTCTAATGATTTGAAGATTTATAGTGCGTATATTTTTGTCACCATACACTTCAGCTTTCAGAGACTCCCAAGCTTGCTTTGCAAATCTCATAAGTAGAATTTTTTTATAAATATGCTCTTGAGATTTTCATTTGAATTTTGCTCAAGACTATTGCATATTGACGATACTTAGTCTCAAGATTTTTCAACCATCATCTTCTGGCTCTTCATAGACATTTGCAACAATAGTCCACAAACCTTCAGCTTTTAGATGCGTTCTCATTCTTATCTTCTAGTATACAAAGTCATTTTCATAAAATAAAAAATGGAGTAAAAACAACTGAAAAATCAACACCTTTATTTGTTTGGATGTCATAATTTTGTCTTCACCTAACCCTATATTAAGACTGAAAATCTGCTCTTGATAGCAATTGTAGGAAATATAGAAGGAGAACTCTTTTCTTGGAGAATGTTTAAGTTGTATTAGGCTACTTAAGGCCACTTGAGATGATTACAATTATCAACTATATATATTTCTATTTATACAACTCAAAATATCAAATCAAAGGTTTTGCACAAATAACTAGATATATGTAGGGGTGTTCGTGGTTCGATTTGGATTGATTATTGATTAAAATCAAAACCAAATCAATCTAGTCGATTTTTTAAATTTCTAAAACCAAACCAAACCAAATGACAAAAATAACCGTCGGTTTGGTTCATTTTTTCTAGTTTATTTGGTTTGAAAGTAATAATTTTCTTGAGGACGTACGTATCTCGATAGACACAAACATCTAGTACATGAACAATCCACAAAAAAACTATTGTCGGTTCAATTGAGCAATTAAGCGATACTAGAGCATTACACGAACAAAGTGATTTAATTAAGAGAAAGTGTTACTATTTTATGTGAAGTAGGGCAGGTAAGGACTAAAATGAATTTTGATGGACTTGAACTTAGGATTGTTATAGTTTTTAGTGTTGGGCTTGAAAAAATGGTAAAGTTAAAGACTTAAGTTAATTAAAATTTAACAAAATATTTATATTTTACTTATGAATAATATATAAATAATTACAAAATTTATATATCTAATTTATCGGTTCGGTTTGATTATTTTTGCGGTTGTGTTTTAGTAAAATCAAAATCAAACCAAATAGTATCGGTTTTTAAAATTTAAAACCAAACCAAATATTCATTTTTTTTCATTGATTTGGTTCGAATTGCTGTTCGGTTTGATTTTTTAACCATAACCATGAACAATCCTCAATATATGTATCACAATTTACCACTCCCTCTATTAAATTTTACTTGTCACACTTTGACTTGACACACCATTAAGAAAATTATTATTGATATAAGTATTTAATCAAACTATCCCCTATTAAATGATGTCTTGAAAAATGATTCTAAAAATAAGTATTTAATGTTAAGGGTAAAACATGAATTTTTTTTTTATCTTTTCTTGATATGTCAAAAGTGACAAGTAAAAATAAAAATTTATTTTAGAAATAAGTGACAAGTAAAAATGAACCGACGAAATAGATACAAGTATCACAAACTCCTAAAAGACTTTTTGAAAATATAAAGGATAGTATTAAAAAACTAAACATCAAGAATACTAATATCCTTGTGAATGCATTAATTTCAGCCGTCTTAACCCACTAAGCAGTGGTCCACCTTATCCTTTTAAGTGACCCGCTAAGCAGTGGTCCACCTAATAGAAGACTTTTAAGTGTTAATTTGCTTTTCCCACTTCTTATGTTTTATTTAATTATATGATAAAGTACAAAATTATTTATGTGTTCTGAAAATATGAAGGTGAAAAAATTAAGCTAACAAAACAGCACTAATGTGGAACAGAGCTCCAGCTAAGATTGTATAGTGTTTGAGAGTGAGGGAGGGTGAATCTTTAAGAGTAGGAAGAATGATGGTAGGGAAATTAACCCATGCATGTGTGGCTGGTATTGAATTATAAATATGATGAAAGTTTTATTAATATATTATCTTTGTTAACCAAATTAAAATAAATTAATTAATAAATAAATAACAGTGGTATGCACCTACCACTGACATACTCATTTGTTATGGAATTTAAGTCAGCTCACGGAGTGGTCGAAGTGAGACAAGTTGAGGTGGTGGAGTCCTCTCACAATTCGATATATGCCACTAAAAATTTTCACTGGGGATTATTCAACATGAAGAGTCTTAATTTTAATTATTCAGATCTTAATTATTAAGTTCACTTGTTTTTAAAGTCTGAATCTTAATTATTCAAATTTTAATTATTTAGGGTGTGTTTGGGATGAAGGATAGTGTTTTCCTGGAAAATAAGTAGATTTTTGACTTATTTCTTCATGTTTGGTTGGTGAGTAGAAAACATTTTTCCGAAAAAGATTTTTAGTGTTTGATTTATGAATAAAAAATATTTTTGAGAAATATCTTTTATTTTTACTAGAGTAGAAAATAATTTTTGAATTTGAAAATATTTTTAAAAAACAAACTTAATTTTTTTTGGAGGTGGGGGGTGGGGGGGCTGGTAGAGGCGCTGGGGGGGTCGAGGTTAGGGGTGAAAAAATAACATGTTGTAGCTCTACAAGTCTAGTTGCTGAAAAATCAAACGGATCACGATTTAGACATTCCTACGATGAGATATAAATCTTCTACCACAGTCGCGCTGAGCTGAAGAAAAAGTGACGAAAATCAGAGTTGAGAATAGGACTTACTGAAGAGAGAGGGACTTAATTGAAGTTGGTGATGCGACAAATCGATATACATCACCAGGGAAATGTGGGTATATATAGATTTTAAAATATAAATACACCAATTTGATTTCTACGAATTATGGAAAATTATAATGATGAAAAGTTTAGTTTCTAAAATTATGGAAATTGTGGTAAGTTTTTGTAGGAATCAAATTATGGAATTTTTTCATAAGAATCAAATTATGGAAATTCCATAGGAACCAAATTATGGTAAATTTCCATAGGAACCAAGTTATGAAAATTCTATCCGAATCAAACATAAAAAAAAAAGATCTTGAAAACGTCTAAAGTTTTCTCAAAAACCAACATGGGAAATAAAAAAAGAGGGATTCAACACCTTCCGCTTACTTCAAGTTAAAAAATATGACAATTATGGAAGTTTGTTTTTACTCCAAGTTGCACAAAATTAGGCAACCATGGAAAGGTTTGAAAAAAAGAAGAAGAGGGTGTCCAACACGCTTTTGCCTTCAAGTTGCAACAAAAGTATGACAACTATCAAAGCTACCTCAAGTTGCACAAATATTGTGCGATTATGAAAATGCTTGACCAAAAAAGAGTTACTTTTCCGCACCCAATCGGGGAAATTTTCCTCGCAATCAACTATGACAAATTTTTAAATGTTTTCTACAAACGCATGAGAAAACCTTCGAATGAGGTTAGACTCACGTAATGAGAATTTGAAGTCCTTATATTTTCAGGGGGTCGAGCAAAATTGGAGGAGAACCTGTAGGAAGGGCATTCAACTCCAAGGACAACCACGCCTAAAAATTTACGTCGAAATCACAAGCTTCATATCACCAAATCAAGCTTGTTGACGCAATCCTTGCTCATCGAATTGACAACTATTTTGTAGTTGATGACCATAATAAAATCATCAAGTTACAAAGAAATATCATGCCACAAGTCTTCATGAGCTGAAAACACTTCGAATCGAAAATGAATTGGTAAATGACTGAATGTCAAATAATCTCTTACAAATTAGAGAATGCAGTCAGAAAGACTCCGATATACGTTGATTTGGATAACCTCAACAAGTTGGCATAGTCATTTCTTATGAAGTTTCAAATGTTTCGCCAAAAATCAACTGCATAAAAACAAACATTTGCTTCACAAATACTTCAAGGCTTGTCTTTACAAGTTCGACTAACCGATCACCCCAACAAGACTCGAAGTAGGGGCATTTGTAGACAGTGATGTTTTATTGATAAATTCATATTAAATTTGGATTAAATCTTAAATTCATGATACGTTGACCAAGTCAAATTATTAGTTAATAAAGTCAGATTAATATTTTAAGTCAAAATTATATAACTAAAATAAAGTTCAAATTACATTTGGGTCCGTCCATTAAGTTGACAAGAGGAACCCAACTCACATTCTTCAAGCCCAAGGTCCTCTAAATTACTTGGACCAAAATACTCCTAAAACCCTAGCTCACACCTATATAATGGGATCTTCATAAGATCAGAAGGAGACAGAGAAATACATAGAGAATTCTTGTTGTTCAGTAGTGATCTGCAAGTCTTTCGCATACAAAGAAGTCTTCGCTCCAAGTGTTGAGCCGCAAGTATTTCATCAAGTGAAGAAAAATCGTGAAGAGAAGAATAAGGAATTTCATCTCTTTTTAAAAAGATTTCATAAAGATTATAACCTTCGCACAAATTCAAATACGAATACTATTGTTTGTTTGTTGTATTTCAGGAATGAAACTTTAGATGCATACAAATTTGGTACGACCAGTGGGACAATATTTAACTCTCATCTCTTCTCTTCGAAAATCAAAGCTCAAGAACATTGAGATGACTACCAAGAAGATCAACTCAAAATCTGCATCAGCATCCGTATCCGCATCTGCATCCACAAAAACTCATTAATCCAAATTCGGTGTTGTTATGGGAAACATCCATGATATTACTATGGGAAGCATGGGGCCTATCACGAGAAACCAAGACAAATTGCTAGGACAACAAGCCTTGCGAGTGCCTAACTTGACATATAACGTTGAAAAAATTACATTTTACGTGTAAACCTTGACACTCGACAAGGAGAAACCAGGCATAGTAATTGCCAGCATTTTATTTTGAAATTTTGAGAACTCAATGAGAATTGTAAATACTTTATCATGGTGTCCACTTGAAAATAAAGAATACACTTATAAAAGATAATTACTCCCTCTGTCCCAATTTATGTGACTTATTTTTCTTTCTAGTCAGTTCAAAAAAGAATGACACATTTCTATATTAAGTAACAATTTAACTTTAAAATATCTATTTTACCTTTAATAAAATGATTTACAGTCACACAAATTTTTATCATTCATTTTCGACCACGAGTTTTAAAAGTCTTCCTTTCTTTCTTAAATTCCGTGCCGAGTCAAACTACCTCACATAAAATGAAATCGAGGGAGTAAAACAATTCAAAATAAAGAATACACTTATAAAAGATAATTAAAAAACTTTAGTATTGTTAACATCGGGTTCGCAGATGAAAAAAAGGAGTCTATTGAATTACTAATAATCGAACCTGAGCCAATTCTAAGCATGTCAGGAATGTTTAAGGCCCCATCAGCATCCCCATCACTGAACTGTTCAGCAGTTCTACACAAAATAATGTTAAAAAGATGGAATGTTCCGTACTAATGATTGATATAAGTGACATACTTTCAGTTTCAAGAGCCATTTTAAAAATAAATTGATTGTAAATTCAGATATATAAGCGGGATAAGCGAGACAGAACATAAATTACGAAAAATCCTATTTTTGTCATCTTCCTAAAATACCTAATTAAGTCGCAAAACACCCTAGAAACCTCAGAAAAGCTGCTCTAAGCTTGGGAATGAAGGAGAAGGAGATTTCTAGCGTGATAGGATGGTGAGATCTTGCGGATTCTTGACAAAATTCACCGTCACGAAGCCTGGAAAACCTGAATCGAAGTCAAAAACGTCGTGCAACTGCTTGGCGCCCAGGTAGGCTAGGTTTTATGAATTGAATAGTTTAAATTTGTACTCACCGTGTAATATATGTAAATCAATGGTAGGATTTATGAGTAGACCTTCGTGCACCGAATGATTTATGATTTAAAACTCTAGAAAGAAGCCTTAGACGATGAATTAGGGCTGAGAATGGATGAATTTAGGGCTGCATGAGGCGTTTTGATGTATAATCCGTAGGTGATAGTTGTGATTCTATGATTGTGTGATGTATGTTAGTTCTTGCTTCATTATGATACTTTTATATGTATGAATGATGCATTATTGATCACACTTGTTGTATATGAGATAGATGAATTATGATTGCCAGGAAATCATGACCTAAATGTATGATCTTGAAGATATACTTGTGATTGTGATTGTGATTGTAGTGTATTGAATGGATCGATTGCCACGTTCCGGCATAACTAACTTGGATCGGTTGCCACGTTCTGGCATAACTAACTTGGATCGGTTGCCACGTTCCAGCATAACTATGGGATCGGTTGCCACGTTCCGGCATAACTAATTGGATCGGGTACCACGTTCCGGTATGCTAACTGTTTGGGTTTGGCTTCCATGAGAGGACCAATGATATGGCAAAATTGTGTGACTTGATATAAAATGTGAAGTGGTTCGTGGTTCGTAAATGTTGATAATGTGGTATATGTTCGATATATGCATGTGATTATAGTGTTGTTTGACTTGCTCATGTTGAACTTAGGGGATACAGGTTATGACTGTTAATATTGATTGTTCTTGGATTAAGCGAACTTGCTGGAAATAGTTGAAGGATAGAGTTTTCAAGGGGAGAATAATCGATAGTAAGGGTGGTTTGTGTGTTGTAATGGCGAGAGGTAGAAGTAGCGGGTGTGATGAAATATGCTTAGGCAAATTTCACTTTGGAGGAAGAGATTGGGTTTAGTGGTAAGGAAGTTTGAGGTAGTGAACTATGAGACCATGGTTGAGTAATGTGGCGAGGGAGTAAGGGTACGGAGTGAGCGGTTAGTTGGAATGTTTGTGGGTGTAATTGGGGAATTACTAATGTGTTAGAATGAGTAGGTTATGATGAAGTACCTGGTAGGTAGGTTGATTGAGAAGGATGTTAGTAGTCAGAGTACTAGTGTATATTGGAGGTATTACAAGAGAGGGTGAAGGTGGAGAAGCGAGTGGTTTATTTCATGATCTTACTACACTACACCATTTTAGGCCTACGGCCACACTAAATCTGGACAACACTTGTAAAGGGTTGCCTAAAATATTTTTGGGAACGCTTTTAAAATGTAGCCTAAATTTTCAACTTTTGGCATCGATAATATTGGCAACACTTGTAAAGCGTACTCTTTAATGGTATAGGCTACACTTTATAAGCGTTGTCATAGTATGACATAAATGGCAACAACTATTTACATATATGGCCACACTTTTAAAGTGTCCTATTTTTATAATTATAAAAACAACACATTACAAGTGTGGCCTAAAAGTTTTCACTAAAATATTATATTCCCTCCAACATTTTTAACTCTCCCTCCCATTTTTATTGGCCAAAAAAATAATTGATAAAACATTAATAAAAACTTCTCTTTCTCTTCTTTCCTAGAACATACGTTTTATTCTTTCCTTGAACATAACTCAATGTCTGTAGAACAAGATTTTCTCTAGAACTGAAGATCGAAGAGAGGAAGCTGAAGAACTGAAGAGCTGAGCATACCGATTTCATCAAGAGTAAGTACCGATTTCGTACAGCCAAGATTCCTTTTTATTCTCTACTAATCATTTAGTACTAAAAACAGTCAATTGATTGAATTTTTGTTTTGTGTTTAGAAGGAATTGATTACTTTGGGGTTCTTACAACTGAAATTCCAAAGTAGGGGAAGAAAGTGCCAAATATCTGAATGTCAAAGTTAGCCCTAGGCATATTGAGCAGACGAGAAAGAGGGAATTACTACTCGGAAGAATTTGAGTCAGTAAGTATCTATCTTTGTTTTCCTTAATATTATAAATTTTGAATTAAACTATTCAGCCCCGTAGTGTTCAAGACTATAGTAATGCAAAGAAGCCACAAGTATAACTATGTAAGCTCAGCTACACAAAACATTACAGTCTCTAAAATCCTATAACTCTGTAAGCTCAGCTACACAAAAGTATAGCCAAATAAAATCCTATAATCCTATAACTCTGTCTCCGTAGTGTTCAAGTCTAACATACTCACAAGTATAGCCAAATAATCCTATAACTCTATAAGCTCAGTTACACAAAACATTACAGTCTCTAAAATCTTAATTCTTGCAAATGTATGCCTATAGAGATGCTTTGTGTATGCAGTTTATTAAGTTGTTGGATATTGCTTCCTAGAGGATTTTTTCGATATGCAGTCCAGACAATTTTATCTCTTTTGTCAGTTTTACTTGCCCATCAATCTTGGGTAGCTTAATTTACTTGCATTGGAAGTTGGCTGATATTTGGAATATTACTTTCTTATTCCTGTGCTTTTTACAAAAATTACAGAGTCTTCTCTTTTGATATGTAGCCATACTCTATGTTGGATGTTTGGAGGAGTAGGAGTTCCACTGTTAGTTTCTCCTATTTTGTGACTAGAAGCTCCTCTTGTTTTTCTGAATGATATTGTTTGTTCATTTGCATAGGGAAAATGTTTATTTCACCAGATGAACATATTCTTGGTTAATACCTTTACCAGTTTAAGCTTTTCAGCTCTAGAACAGTCTACTCAGAAAATTTGGGTTGGGGAATAGATATAAAGTTGTGTATGACAAAGTGTTGGTTCTATTTTCTTGTAAATTTCTAACAAGACTAAAAAAAATCCAAACAAATATAGTAACACAATATACCAAAGCAACAAACTTCTATACAAAATAGAACACAAAAGAATTGAATAAGAAAGGGTTCAAGAGGCAGAACTCTGTTCTGCTATTGGAGATAGTCTGACTGCTTGGGAACACAAGATTCAGGAGGCAGAACTCTGATGCAGAATGGTTGAATATGACTGGTATGTTTCTGAATAAGGGAGGTGCATAGGTTCAAATTATAGAATTTTTGATGAAGGAAGCTGAGTGATCTGGTAGTCCTGGCAGGTTCAGATTATAGGGTGAGTCCTGGCAGTTAACTGCAGTAGATAAGAAAACTGATAAGAACACACTCCATATGACAGCTGCTACTTTACACTGCAAAAAAAGATGCCTAGCACTCTCCAACATTGTCTGATGGCACATATAACATTCATCAGGGCATGTTTTTCCTTCTCTAAAATGCAGTCAACTTTAGCCTTAAAATCTGGTTCAACTTGCCTGCTTTAGATATTGTTAATTGTTTTCTTCCTATTTTTAGAACTTGGAAGGCTACATAACACTTGAAGTAAAATTAATGAACTCTTTTTAAAATCAGGTTTCCAGTAAACTTTATCACAGGATTCTGTTAAGCCTTGAACACTTCTAGAGTCTTGAAAAATTTCACAACTTTTCTTATTCAAATTCCTTCTATAAGTAATATTTCACCCTTTAGGACCCAAGATTATAGCTAATCTTGATTCAGCTCAGGGATAACTTAGAATGAATAAACTCTACGAAACTTTAAGTTTTTTGGTGTGATCGACTATCTATTATAGGATCATTGTAATGTTTGCTTGAATGTTTAAACATGGTAGTAGATGTTTGCTTAATCTTGATTAGTTCATTAAATTGTGTCTATCCTATTAATTTACTTTCTTTCTTAATTGTGTCTATCCTATTAATTTTACTTATTTTTCCTTAGAAGTATAATCAACATTCAGAAACATTTGTGGAGGATTCAAGGTTTGATTTGGCAAAGCACAAGCGCCATGACTAGGTAAGAAACTATTATCATCTCATAACACCTGATTATGGTAACTTACTCATGACTTTTAAAACTTATTTGTGAAGTAATTAATGATTTAATGATTGCTACTGGAAGATAAAATATTGATATTTTTTTCTAGGAATTCAAATATCCCATCCAAAGATTGGATGGATTTAGCAAGGTATATCAAACAGTATATTGATGGTGTTGAATCATTCCTAGATTTTGCTTACTCTTATGGAGATCCTCAAGGACAAGAAATTCAATGTCCATGTGCAAAATGTTGTAATATTCGTTGGACTCGAAGGAATGTAGTGTATGATCATCTAATATGCTATAGATTTGTTAAAGGTTATACTAGATGGATCAATCACGGGGAATGGGATATCAAGTTGAATGTTGATGATGATATGGATTACTCACGTGATGATATTGATGGGTTGTTAAATGATCAATTTAGATATGTTGCACAGGTTGAAGGAGTTTATGATGGTCTAAATGAAGATGCCAAGAAATACTATAACTTATTTGAAGAGGCAAGCCAAGAATTATATCCTGATTGTACAGGATTCTCTAAATTATCATTCACACTTCGTTTATATTTGTTGAAGTGTCTACATGGATGGAGCAATGAATCATTCACTTCTCTTTTAGAGTTATTAAAAGAGGCGATGCCCGAGTTGAAC
>JAJOOS010002722.1:0-27287 GCA_029582725.1 Solanum chiquidenum | reverse complement strand
TACATTTCATTCTAAACATAATTCACGTGTATCTATAATATACTGATTTTCTGGCTCGTCTCTCTCGTTATATATTTATATTTCAAAATATATTAGGTATCAAATATACATGTATCAGTATCAAAAGACACATGTTGAGTTGTTGACCTTGCATTTGATTAGAAATTATTAATTTGTGAAATGATATAGTATAATTATTTCAAACTATAGAGTAGATTAATATTTACGATAGGAATATTTGTTCAATTAAGTAGTTTTACCCTTTTTATTAGCGCTATTAGATTAACAGAAAATTCATATGATTTGGAAGAGTATTGTTTGAATTTTGAAAACTAACAGCCAATATTGCTCTCTGATTATATCACTGGTCACTTATCAAATGCAGGACTGAAGGGAGAATAAAACTTATTGAGTGAAAGAACAAGCATAAAATAACATATCGTATTAATTCATTTTCGATAACATCCTGCGTTCACCCAAGATCGAAGAAAAGGAAACATTTTTATTAGAGAGGTTGTTTCCGAAAGACAAACAAGGACACTTTATCCCCCCAGATGACAACAGAGGCATGTATAGACCAAACAGCTGAAATTATTGAAATTCACACATCTTTAAAACGGAGAAATTCTAATCGATATGAAGTTCATGTCCTCTGTGGGTGTGTTTGTGGCATGAAGAGTATGTAAGTGCAACCTCTGAAATGGCATCCATGAGATTTGCAGAAGTTTTTGGTTGGGATTGTTCATATTGAACCCCAGCCACCACCTCCAGGGGTGAGAATCTGAAGTATTTCCCCAGCCTGCACCTCAATTGTGTTTTTACCACCAACATATACCTTCCTTTTATCTTTGGTGATGAGGAAATTAGCACCCCGAGCTCCATCTGCTCCACCCATGAGTCCCCTTGGGGCATGCACGCGTCTTTCTGAAAGGATACTGACGATGACTGGACGCTTGAATTCTATCTCCCTGATTATGCCATCACCTCCTTTATGTTGTCCAGCACCACCACTATTCTCTCTTATTCCAAACTTATGCAATATAACTGGGTATCTTTGCTCAAAGATCTCTGGATCTGTCATGCGAGTGTTGGTCATATGGCACTGGACTGCACTCGTCCCATCCCATGTAGGTCCAGCCCCACTTCCACCTCCGATTGTTTCATAGTAACCAAAAGTGTCATCCCCAAAGGTTAGATTATTCATGCAACCCTGGGAACAAGCACAAGCTTGGAATGCAGTGAGAACGACATCAGTGACCCTTTGTGATGTAAGAACATTACCACCCACCACAGCAGCCTTGTCACTTGGAGAGAGAAATGAACCAGGAGGTATATAAATCTTTACAGGAGCCAAGCAACCTTGATTGAGAGGAATATCAACGTTCACCAAACAGCGTACACAGTAAATAACTGCAGCAGCTGTCACTGCTTCTGGAGCATTCCAATTACCATAAACTTCTGTGCTGGTCCCAGAGAAATCAAAAAATGCTTCTCCCTTCCGAGAATCTATCGTAAGCTTTAAGCGTATGGAAGACCCGTCATCCATGTAATCTTCCTCTTCGATAGTCACTAAGCCTCCCTCTCCAGACCTTTTTGATTCGGAGGAAACTCTCCCAGCAACAGATTTCAGCATTTCTCTCACTGCTTCTTCAGCATTAGCCTGCACATGGTTCATGTATGCCTGTACAGTTTCCAGACCGTATTGCTCAATAAGCTCATTAATAAGGGTAATTCCTCTCTGATTTGCAGCTACTTGTGCGTGAAGGTCAGATAAATTATCCTGAAGCCTGCGCGACCCTGGAATCTTATGAGTTGATTCTTCAGAACAGGGGTAACAAAGAAGCTTGGTGATTCCTTCTTCCTGAAAAATGCCCTTCTCAACAAGCTTGAATGTTTTTATTGCTGCTCCTTCCTCCCATATGAACTTTGAGAAAGGTGGCATACTTCCAGGAGTAATACCTCCAATCTCTGCATGATGCCCTCTACTTGCGACAAAGAATATCAATCTACCTTTGTTAAAAACAGGTGTAATAACAGTTATATCAGGCAAGTGGCTACCACCAGCAGAAGGATGATTGGTGACTAAAACATCTCCCTCATTTAGTTTATCACCCCAGTACTTCAGCTGCCATCGAACGGTGCTCGACATAGCCCCCAAGTGAACAGGAACATGGGGTGCATTTGCCACAAGCCCACCATCAGGGCCAAAAAGTGCACAAGAAAAGTCTAGCCGCTCTTTAATATTTGTTGATATAGAAGTCCTCTGCAAGGTGCGCCCCATCTGTTCAGCTATTCCCATAAACCGGTTGTTGAAAATTGACAGCTGTACAACATCTGCAACTTTTTCATCTACCTTCGCCGTATTGGAAGTAGACTCTATCTCTATTTTAATGTTACCATATTTAGTAACAGTGGCCTTGCAGTTAGGTTCAACAATGACAGTACTATTGCCATTCATGATAATTGCTGGGCCAGGAATAACATGCCCATATGCCAAATTTTCAAGCTTAAACAAAGGAGTGTCATTCCATCCACTCTCAAAGTATACCTTGTAGTGACTTTCAATTTTAGGGGCACCAGGGGCAGAATCTAGGGCTCGAGGCTTCAGTATGTTAGTGACTCCAACACCGCGAACCCTAACATCACATATAACTATACTCCTGTTTTGAAGTTTAAATCCATATTCCCGTTGGAACAACTTCACAAATTCAGCAGCATAATCACCTCCTGATCCATCATCATTGATTGGCCTCTTTACCATGATTGCGGTGTCTGTTCCCTCGTACCTTAAGTTTAAGTATGTTTCACTGGTGATACTTGCTTCTCCGAACCCTTGCTCCTGCAGCTTTGACTTCACCTGCTTCAGCAAGATAGTTTCTCTGCGACAGGCTTCAATCACAGAATCGGGACCATAAACAGCTGAATATGGCTCTTGTGCCTCTTCTACCACATCAGCTAACCCCATACCATATGCACTTAAGATCCCACATAACCTGTGAATAAGAACCTCCTTCATTCCAAGTGATCTAGCAATGGCACAGGAATGTTGAGGACCTGCACCTCCAAAGCAAGCAAGAGCATGGTTGCTTGTCTCATGGCCCTTCATTTCTGTCAACTGTCGTATTGGACGACACATGGTCTCATTGGCAACATTCACAAAGCCTTGTGCAATCTCCTCAACTGTCATGTCCCTCGCAGATGAATCCTGGCTCTTTCTGTAGGAATTGATTTGCCATGCAAGTTTTTCAAACTCTTCCCTGGTAGCATCAATATCTAATGGCTGGTCTTCATTGGGACCAAAAATGGAAGGGAAAAATTCAGGAATGACATAACCTAAAATAAGATTTGCATCTGTAACTGCTAGCTGCCCTCCTTTCCGGTAACAAACTGGTCCTGGATGTGCACCCACTGAATCTGGTCCCACCCGGAAAGAACCAAACTGAAATTTTAACTTTGATCCACCACCAGCAGCGACTGTGTTTACATCGAGCTGAGGTGCTTGAATTATTGCACCAGCAACCTGGGTTTCTATAACTTGTTCATAGCTACCAGCATATCGGCTGACATCAGTGGAGGTACCACCCATGTCAAAACCGATTAGGGCCTTGTCTGTTTCAATCCCGAAGAGTGTCTGAGAGTAACCAACTACACCACCAGCAGGACCTGACAAAATTGCTTTGTGGCCTGAAAATCTATTTTCTGGTGCAAGCCCCCCATCCGACTGCATGAATAAAACATTCAACTTCCCTTGTCCTTCATCAAATTTGGACATAAAACCTGACAAGTATTCTTTAATAACGGGAGTCAAATATGCATCTACACTTGCTGTAAAACCTCGAGGAACAGCTCGAACCATAGGAGTTAAAGCAGATGATATAGATACATGCCGGAAGCCCAAACTAAGCGCTAACTTTTCCAGAAGTATCTCATGCTCCGGGTAAGTATAAGAGTGAAGCAAAACCACAGCTAAGCAACTAATGCCCTTTTGCAGCAAAGCATTCAGTAACGGTTTCAGAGCTTCCTCATCAAGTGGCTTTACAACCTTGACAAGCTCGCCCGAAATACCTTGAACAAGTGATGGAGAAGAGTTCAAATCTACTCCTTCCGTATCAAGAACCAGCTCAACTCTCTCATCAACCTCTACAACCTCCTCATACAGATTCGATGGTTTTGATACAGTGAGGTCAAATATATGTGGACGAGCCTGGTTACCAATCTGGAGCAAATCCCTGAAGCCTCGAGTGACACACAGTGCAATTCTCTCCCCCTTCCTCTCCAACAATGCATTTGTTGCCACGGTTGTACCCATCCTCACCCATTCTATCTTATCGGTAGGAAGCTTTGAACTACGGGGAATTTTCTTTCCAGTAAATTCCTCTAAAATCCTCCTTATCCCTTCAACTGGAGCATCATCATAATTAGAAGGATCAACTGACAACAACTTCATGACTCGGCCTTCAGGTTTACCAGGAATGTCTGCATAGACATCAGTAAAAGTGCCCCCTCTGTCGATACAAAATTTGAGTTTTGCTTCACTTTGACTCCCCATGCTTTCTACAGGAAGAGCAAGAAATGACTTGATTATACAGAAAATATTGCAATAACCTGGTATATTGCCAGTAAAAGAGAGTTAAAAAGGACTGTGGTCGCAAGCATGACAAATTCAATTAGCCAAAGACTAGTAGCAAAATAAACACAGCTGCTGTAGACTATGGACCACAAGAAATTGCAAGAAGAGGAGCATCAAACACTGTTCAGAAGGGAATCGATATATGTCTTCAAGTGCTTGAATGTTAACATTCTTGCATATAAGAATCAATAAAGGCAGCAACCATACAAGGGAAAAATCAGGACGGTCCCTTAAGTATGGGCATTGGAATATTTTGATCCCTCATAAATACAGCTGAGCGTAAAACATTACTTATGTTTACAAAAGTGAACAGCTTTGGTTCAAGCTATAGCAGATTTCTTAAAACTAACAGAAAAAAGACACAAACTAACAGTACCATCTGTTGAGCTAATGTAAAGAAGACATAGAGAAACTTTTCCTAAATTTTCTTGTTGTAAAGAGGAAAATCCCTAATATCTTTTCTTGGCTTTTGGCGCCAAAGCGCAGGAATACAGCAAAGCAAAAAGAAATAACACAAAGAAAAAACTAAATTGTAATAATCTAGTTTAAAGGCATTACAATAAGGAAAGAAAACCCATTTACAGTGGGAGAACTTTAACTTCTTCCCAAACTTTCCTTCTTGCACCAGAAACAAAGAAGTGTATAATGCATCTCAGTTTTCACTGTGAACAAGTCTCTATTTAGTTGCTACAGACCCACTTTCGTAATCGTGTGGCCACCAAACACAATTTAATTGAAATATAATTTCCAAACTAATATACTTAACCTAAAAACTGCACAGACTAAGGCTCGAAGCACAATTTTCCTTCAATTGAACTTCAATTCTTTTTTTATTAGATCCTTCCATGATCCATTAATGGAATCAATACATCTATCGTTGATTAAGGCTCCTTGCTGCTAGATTAGCTGTTTGGTTTCTAGGAACTTTGGGTAGATTGGCTTTGGGAGAAAGAGTGTCTACCAGTCCTTCAATTTTCTAGGATTTTGGAAGATTAAGGAGTTAGTGTCTACATATCAGCTTTAGTTTAACTGTGTCTTGTGTCTTTTCTGTTATATGTTGGACCAAAGCTATTCCCTTTTACAAACATAAAGGATCTTTTATGTTCAACTAAAAGGAGTATCCTGGTTTTTTGCATAAAAAGAAAAGGAAAAGAGCATCAAACACTGTAACTGAAGGATAAGATGATGAACTTAAGTGCTTGAGTTTTGAATATTCTAGCATATGAGAATCAACAAAGCAAGCAACCCAAAAACAAGAAAGTGAGAGGAAAAAAAAGCATAAAAATTATGACTTTTTAGTGAAGAGCATCAAACACTATAACTAAGGGAGAAGATGTATGCACTAAACTACTATGAAAACAGCAAGCAACCAAAACAAGAAAATTGCCCCCAAAAAATAATCCAATACACACTGAAGTGCTTGAATTTTGATATTCTAGCATCTGAGAATCAATAAAGCAAGCAACCCAAAAACAAGAAAGTGCAAACAAAAACAATGATATTCTAGCATCTGAGAATCAATAAAGCAAGCAACCTAAAAACAAGCAAGTGCTAACAAAAACAATGATAGTCTAGCATCTGAGAATCAATAAAGCAAGCAACCTAAAAACAAGAAAGTGCTAACAAAAACAATGATATTCTAGCATCTGAGAATCAATAAAGCAAGCAACCCAAACCAAGAAAGTGCAAACAAAAACAATGATATTCTAGTATCCGACAATCAATAACAAGAAAGTGCAAACAAAAATAATGATATTCTAGCAGCTGAGATTCAATAAAGAGCATAAGTAAAGAAATGAATCTTGAGCCTAACTCAAACCCAAAAGCTTGCTCATGAAGGCAGAATTGCTCGAGAACATATAAGTTTACCACTACTCATCTCATCACCTAACCGATATGGGAACTTTTTCATTCATCAACAACATAAAAAATTACGACTTCATAGTGTATCGAACACTATAACTAAGAAAGAAGATATATGAACTCAACTGATTAAGCATCAATACACTTCCAAGAATCAAAAACAGCAAGCAACCCAAAACAAGAAATTGCCCAAAACACACACACACAAGGGAGTGAGGGAGGAGATATACACAGTCAAGAGCTTGAGTTTTGATAATTTTGAATCTGAGAATCAATGAAGCAAGCAAAACCCAAAACAAACAAAATCCACATATGGGTTTGCATCAATTCAAGTGCTGGAGATGAACAAACAAAAATTAATTAAATTTCAATATAGCTACGATCCATCAAGATTTTTTCAACTTTCAATCAAATCCCAGATGTATAATGAGCTAATTATCACTGAAAAGCAAAACGAGTACCTCAAATTCAACGAGAAGCTGCTTAGTTTCTTCAACCTACAAATCCAAAAACGATTCGAACATTTGCTGACAGTGACTAAGAAAAAAGCTGATATTCATTCACTTTATGAAACTTCGCGGAAAATCGAGTGTCATATAATACTATATACTAATTCGCGATGATGAGGAAAATGCAAATAATGACGAGGCTTTGTAAACTTGTATATATCCACAAAAGTTAGACATAGATAAGCCTTAAAAACTCATCTAAGCTTTTTTTTTTGTTGTTGAATTTGATATTTAAACTATCGTGAAATTGTAAATTTCATACATAAATTATTACTTATTAGTTTAAATAACACATCTCAATGATGTGTGTAATACATTCACTTTAAATAAACTATCACTTATTAGTTTAGATAACACACCTTAGGGTGCGTGTAATGCACTCACTTTGGGTGTGTTTTGGACACTCATATTTTATTAATTACAAAGGTATATTAATGCTAAATTAAGATGATGATAATAATAATAATAATAAATAAAATATCATAAGTGGATATAAAGAGTATAGTGTAAATATGTTTTACTATTATCTTAGGGAGGTAGAAAGATTGTTACTAAAGGACTTTCAGCGCAATACAACGATTTCAGATATAAAGGAGGAAATAGTAACGAAAAAATAATAGTAACTAATAGAAGAAGTAGTACAAAGCCTATAAGAAAATAATATGAACAACAACATAATAATGTAATAGTTGTAAAATAATGAACAAAGGAAAATAGATGTAAGAAACTAGAACAAACAAAAAATAGGCTAGTACAATAAAAGCCACCAACAAGCTTGAACCCTTGAACCCTTGAAATCATGACAACACTCCACTATCTATTAACCTTCTATCATAATATACGACTTTCATTACACACACCCTCACATCTAAGGTAATCTCCTAGATAATTAGGGATGGCAATGGGGCAGGGCGGATGCGGGGCGGGGTGGATTTAAAGTTATGTGAGGCGGGGCGGATTTAAGGTTGTGTGGAGCGGATCGGATGCGGGCAGGTTGAAGTGGGTTTTTTAAAAATTAATGTGGGGCGGGGCAGGTTGCGGTTATATGTAATTTTATGTGGGTTTAAACTTAATTATAACTTTTTACATGTTATAAGAGTGATAAAGTATTATTTATAAAGATAATTTCATTAAAGCTACTAAAATATTCAAGATAATAAATGAAAATAGTTCAATAAAAATAATACAATTTCTTACATGTTTCTAAATTGACCTCTAAAAAATAAAATTTAAAGTCACTATCCTATTAAATTAATACAACTTAATGAAAAAATGAATTTATTTTTATGAATTTTATTTTTAGTATCAAACATAACTAGAAAAAGAAAATATTAAAAAAATTATGCAGGGGGGATCCATGCGGGGCGGGTTGAAAATGAAAAGAGTTGTTATGCGAGGTGGGGCGGATTAAAAATTTTGCGGGTTAAGATTAACCCGCCCCGCCCCCGCCCCCGCCCCCGCCCCCGCCCCCGTGCCATCCCTATAGATAATCTAAAGGCATAATGCATAAACATGACCCTTAACTTGGCTTCAATGGATAACTATGTCCTCCAATTTTGAGTATGCACAAGTAAACACTTAAACTTGTATAAAATTGAACAAGTAGACATACATGTCCTATATGACATAATACACGTCGAACGCCATGTAGGACACAAATTTGTCATGTAAGGTGCCATGTAGGACGAATGTGTCTATTTGTTCAATTTTATACAAGTTTAAGTGCCTACTTGTGCAGACTCAAAGTTAAATATCATAGTTGTCAACTGACACCAAGTTAAGGGTCATATTTATGTATTATATATGCCTAATCTAAAGTTATGTCATGTTAGCTCTAATCACCTCTTTTTAATTATTTTTATTGTCTCACATCTACCTATTCGAACCTCCTTACTAGCGCATATAGGCATCTCCACTTCACAAGTTCAAACTATCACAATCTCGCTTTTCACATCTTATCCATCACGGAGACCACTAATTCACGAAGTCTATGATAAAATACATTAGTAGTCTTTACATCACATGATCTTTAAAATATTACTGTCAAGTTATAAAAGTTCCCATTTTTTGAAACAAGATGTGGCTGTAGTTTAGTGGTAAGAATTCCACGTTGTGGCCGTGGAGACCTGGGCTCGAATCCCAGCAGCCACACATCTCTTTTTTTTCTACACCAAACTCTTAAAATGACGCCGTATAACCACTCAAACTACTAAAACGGTGTCGTTTGATGACCCACGCACCCCGGATCAGCAGTAGGTTAAATAGCTCCAAAGTCCGATCTGATGAAGTCTTCACTGACACTCTCGAAGGAAGAAAAAAATCGAAGATCGTAGCTTTTGGGTTCTTCAAATTCTACACAAATTTCACTGTAAGTTTCATCCTCGCATAATTCAATTTCATTATCAAATCCTGTTTTTTTTTTCAGAAAAAAGAGAGTACTTTTTGATTGAGCTGATTTTGGTTGGCGATTTATCTTTTAGGGGTTAATTTTTGTGGTTTATTGTTATTTCGTGCAATTGAATGGTTGATCTGTTGTGATTTCGGTAATTTGATAAGGAATGAGGTATATTGTATCAGATTGTATAAGGGGAAAAAGGAGAATTGTTGTTTTGTTTTGTGGGTTTTATGAAGGAAATGGAATTTGTTATGATGTGAAGTGAATTATGTAGAAGAACTAGATTATGGATCAAGGGTTCTGAAGGCTATGAAGATGAAACAGAATGTATAGAGGACTATAGGTTTCATTTCTATAGTGGTTATAAGGAGTTTAATAGGGTTTTTGTTTCGTATGATGTGACAAAAATGCAAAATGTTTGTAAGTGGAAAATGTTAATACCTAAATCATTTTGTGGTGTTTGCTTGACATGAAGTTTGGTGGCATACGGTAAATTTTTGTTGATAAGTAGAAGGAATTAGGAGTAGTTTTGGTGGTGTACAATAATGTAGAGCTGGGAGAGGGGTAATGTTGGTGGTGTTCAATATTAACCTTGTGAGTTTCAAAGATTGAGAATATTGTCTCAATATTGGTGATATGAGTGATATTTGGTATGAGTGAAGAAGTTTATAGAGTGTACTGGTTTTTTGCACTTCAAAAGATTGAAGCCACTTTTCCCCAATTAGGGTTGATTATTTAGGTCTTTGTATTTTGGTCAATATTTAGCTCAACTTGGATTATACAACTTGAATCGCTGTCTATCTTTAGCATGAATCAGGTTTTTCTTGGCTTGTATAATCTCCTATGGTCCAAGGGGATGGTGACAATTTGCTCAAGATGGGCTCGCAAAGGACATGTTTCGCTTGTGAAATGATCCTAATTAACAGCTAAAATTAATTGGTGCCCAAAGAGGTGCATTGGATTCAAGCTTAAGAATTAGAAATCCATAGGATTAAATCCCTCCATCCATATAGGCGTCGAAGTTATTCCAAACCAATAATATCTGGGATAAAGTTTCATTTCTATAGTGCTTGATGAGATGCAAACATGGGAAGACTCGAGAGTTTGTTTCATATGATGTAAAACAATGTAAAATGCTTATAGGTGAGGTGGGAAATATTTCCAAGGAAAATTAGTCCTAAATCATTTCCTGGTGTTTGATTGACATGAAGTTTGGTGGCATGCATTTTTTTCCCCATAAGTAGAAGTAAAATTACTGAGTAGTTTGTTGGCATACAATAATGATGTAGATTTGGGAGTGGGGTATGTTGGTATTTTTTGATGTTATCTTTGTGAGTCAAAGAGTGACATATTGCCTAAGTATTGGTGAAGTGAGTGATATTGAGAATGAGTGAAGAAATCTATAGAGTATATTGCGTTAAGCACCTCAAAAGATTATTTAGCATTTCTAATCATGAAAACATTTAAGTTCGATAGCTTAGGTAGTTTTGCCAAGAATGTTCTGATCATACCAAATTGATACTTAGTGATGTGGATAAGGTCTTTGCATTTTGCTCAATATTTTAGCTTAACTTGGATCATGCAGCTCAAGTTGCTGGTATTGCTTTAGCATGAATCAGGCTTTTCTTGGCTTGTACATTTGCCTATGGTCCAAAGGGATGGAGTGCTCAAGATGGGATTTCAAAAGGACATGTTTTACATTTCATGTGTACATGATCCTAATTTATAGCTAAAATCAACGGGTATCCAAACAGGTGCTTTGGATTCAAGCGTAAGAACTAGAAATCCAAAGGATTAAATCCTGCCATCTATATAGCCATATAGGCCCTGAATTATTCCAACCAATAACTGTCTGCACTAAAGATGTAAGAATGAAGACCATGCAGGATAAACAAAAGAGAGGAAGAGGGATGGAGAGTATTAAGTATTTGTTTTAGGATTTGATTGGAAAGGGAAGAAGGTAATATGTAATGTGACAGGAACACTTAATGTAATTTGTTCATTAGCCTAAAGTTTTGTTAGACTTTACAAACCACTTTGCTAAAGGATGTTTTGGACTTTGTTTGAATGAAAGGGAAGGAAAAGAAAGGAGAAGAGAAGAGAGTGGTAAGTTTAACTTTGCCGTTGGATTGACTTTTAGGAAGAGAAAAGAGGAGATAGCGCCATGTATCCTAAAAGAAAGAGCTGGCATGTGTTCATTGGCTCCAGCTTTGCATGTCTCTTGGTTCGCTAGCATCTTGGTTCTTACGCACTCTTTGGCCAGTTGATAATGTTGTCCTTGTTTTTTTTAATTCTGCCTTTTTTTCTGCTGACTTTAGCGTTTGTGAGTCTGTTGAACAGCTTGGTTGACTTATCTAGTTGGATGATTTGTCTTCTAGATTGTTAGAACACAGGTGTTAGTTTGAGTGTGTGGCTGCAAAAAACGTGTAAATATGAGTTCTAAAGTTGGAGTGATTAAGAATTTCAGATTGGTAAAGGGAAAATGGGTAGCCAAGAAAAGAGACTCAGCAATAGTCTCCAGATGTTTCAGTAAGAATGACGTAAATTTGGAATAGATAGTTGCTTTCTATTGACTACCTTCTCTTTTATTTATCCTTTTCTGGAGTGTTATTATCCACATATTATGCGACAAAAATATGGTGATTGATTTGTCTAATATGTTTGTTCGTTTGTGCATGAATGTTGCAGATGATTGACGACCAGGACCTGGGTTTCTTTGCCAACTTTCTTGGTATCTTTATCTTTGTGCTGGTGGTCGCTTACCATTATGTGATGGCCGATCCCAAATATGAAGGCAATTGAAAGTTGTTATTTTAGAATTAGCTTGGGCAAAAATAGTTACGTTTATTTGCCTTTGGCAGCTCTATGTGATAGATATTGAATTTTGATGTGGCGAAACATTTATAATTACTGAGCATGGACTTGTATGTGACTGCTTCTGGTCCATAGAAACTTGGCTAAAACTATTGATCAGTATTCAGTACCTTTGCTTCAAATAGAGTAAATGATGTTATCTTTTCCTTTCCCGTGTTGCTTTCTAGTAGTGTTTATTGTTCGAAACAAAAGAGATTGCTGTCTCTGTGATTTGCGCCTCTTAAATTGCCTAGATAATTATGTGCTTGATAAAATGTAAAGAAGATTCAGAATAATATATTGCCTTAGAATGTAAGGAAATTAGAGAGACAACTATATTAGAGCTACAACTTTATGCTTTTGTGTCCATTGATCATATGGATTTGCTTATATAGTAACTTAAGAATCCTGTAGCAGATTCTTATGAACAAATTGGTTCACCCAAAGGATCTTCCCACTTCACCAATTCTTTTATCGTGTTGTCGATGTCTCTTACTTCCCTCTCCAAAAAGCTCATGCAAAATTCTAAAGAACACAAACAACCGACAATCGTTCCTCTAAGCTCTAGACCTGCAATGTCCCTCACTTTACCACGGACCTCATTTGAGTTCTGAAGAAAAGAACTCAGAATCATCTCCATCTCCTCGTCGTTTCTAGAATACATGACATCCCCCCTTGGACATGATGAATTCCCTTCTTCAAGATCATTCAATATATTCTGCTCTGGCTGGATTTGAGAAGTTTTTAACAGTCTGATAGAAATAGTTTTCTCAAAGGAGCTCACTGAAGAGCTTAGAGCATCAGTAAAATGCTGTAAGTTGTTGTTTATGTATTGTTGAAGCTCCCTTTTATCAGGATAATACCTATCGAACGCTTGAGAGAGGAATTCGATATCACAGGACATGAAGAACAGAACATCTGCCATCTTTGACAAAGACATTTGGAGCTTTTGGTAGCAAGAAATTGGAAAAGGAATAAACCAGAATCTTGGTTCCAAGACTGCATCTTTAATGAACTTCTCCAAGTCTTGGATTTGAGATTTCAGACTCCTTTGCTTCTCCATTAACCCCTTTTGTCTTGAATCAACTACCATGTGTTCAGTGCATTCTTTGAGTGTTCCTTGGATTAGATAGAGATATTTTTTGACTAAAGTTGCTGAACTTGTTGGCTGCAGGATAAGTTCAACAACGACGAAACAAGCTAGTCCAATGAAGGCCTCGGTGAGTCTGTAAATTGCAAATACACTAGGTGGACCATAACTTTTTCTGCCTAAAATCAATAGTGAACCTATAACTGCTGCTGTTCCCCCTGCTTGAGTGAACATCCTACTATGCCTTAAAAATGTGGTGAAAATTATCCAAGGGAGAAGAGATAAGAACCTTATTTGCGCGACTTTTTGAAAAATAGTGCAGGCAAGTACACCATACACTGATCCTATAGCTGTTCCTTGTGCTCTTGCATTTGCTTCTGTGAAAATTGCTTGTTTCCTTGTAACAAAGCTGAGGGCTATTGTGAGGCCTGACCAGTAACCATTTTCAGTATTAAATAGCAGACCAAGCAACACAGCCAATCCCAATGAAAATGAACACTTGAACGCGAATACCACCATTCTCTCATTGATTATTGGCATAGTCCTATCAATGCAGACTCGTCTGCAACACGATCTGTTACTACTACTACTACTTTCTGTTGTGGCTCTAAGTCCTTCGTTTATAGGTGTGATCGTTTCAGAGTCACTCGTGCACATTCTGAAACAAGATAAGAAGAAGAGTGCTGCTTGATCTTGTTTTGTTGGTAAGATTGGTTCATTAGAATGCCTAGAAGAGTACTCCTTCTCAAACTCCCCTTCTGTTACTGAATTATGTGGTAAAAATGATCTTTCTTGCCCCATTATTTGACCAAGAAACATCATAACATGATGTGTGACTTTAAAAAGCTCTTTATCTATCATTCTTGTGGGAAAAATTGGACAAGAAGTTATAGCCAATTCCATTCCTTTCATTGATATATCCATGTTTTGTAAACCAAGTCCTGGATCTGTGAAATTGTGATTCAAGTATCTCAACCAAGGTTTCTCCCATTGCAAACCTTCCTATAAGTATAAGAGGGTCATTTAGATTATTGAACAATAACGTGTTCATTTCACGTATGGATACTGAACTTTATTTACGTTCAAAAGTAAAGTAAAGTAGAGCACCATAAAACTATTGTTACTCGCATTTTGAAGTAACTAAACTTTACCTACTATAACCGTAACAATCAAGTCAGGATAGGTTTTGTCATTATGATCGGTTAAGTTTAGTGACTTTACTGATATAATGATTAAAGTGAAGTTATTTTTTAATGTGAAAAAGAATTTAGTAACTTTACTGTTATAGTAGATAAAGTTGAGTGATCGTGTTTAGCTTACCTCCAAGAATTTGATGGTTTCAAGAAGCTTAGTTCCTGTATCAGTAAAGGGCTTTGTTTGAGAAATTAGCTCCATGGTTATTTGATCATCTTGAGTATGAATGGCTTTCAAATATAAATTTATTCTTCCTGTTGCACTTTCTGCATAAATTTTGTATAATTTTTTCACCTGTCATAGTAAATCAATATTTATTACATTATATATATAAACATTAGCAATCAATAAATGAATTTTTGGCACTTTTTTTATGGTCCAAATGAATGAAGTATATGCACAATACTTCTTAGGAAAAAGGTCTGAAATATATTCGAATTTTAACCGAAATTGCTGATATCAAACTTTGGAAATGATCTTTTACCCCCTTCACTATTTAATAGTGTATTTTAAAGGTATATATGTGCACACGTGGACATCATAAATATTGCATCATTATAAATAGTAATGTGTCCACGTGAGCACATATATACCTTTAAAATACACTATTAAATAGTGCAGGGGTAAAAGGTCTTCCATAAAGTTTGATATCGTAACAACAATTTCGGTCAAAGTTGGAGTATTTTTCAGACCTTTTTCCCTACTTCTTACACTTTAGCTTAGCTTTTGGTCCTACGTCTTATTTATTTGTGACCTCGAGGAGTTGTATGATGTGAAAATCTTTACACGTTTTTCCACAATAGTGACATGACATGATGATGTTATAAATTTAATTATCAAAACATTGAATGAAGTAATGCAACAACTATATATATGTACAAAACCCCACACATATTTACTCCAAAATGTGCATCATCTCTTTCCCCATGTTTACAATTTTTAATCAAACAGACTGGAAATTAATATATGTGAAGTTTATATTATGGACCATAATAGAGAACCATACCAATCAAATTAAATAATATAATCAATCAAATTGTCATAAGAATAAGGCAACTTATATCTACCACAAAAAAAAAAAGTGCAGTGTGCATATGTCAAGTTGAACCTCAAAATTTTTTACATTAGTTGCAAATAAGGTATCAAATAGACGAGTCGAATTGAATTTGAGAATATTTAAATGGGTTGATTCAATAAATAAATGATTCACTGATTCGCTGAAATGTTACTTGGGCTGCAATGGCTAATAACCAGATCATAATTTAACCCGTCCAATTCTTACTAAATTGAAAATTTCTTTGTTTTTTTTCTTGTAATTTGTTTGTACCTAATAAAACTTTCTCCCTTGTATTATGATTATATACGGCAACATATAAAATTAAGAAAAATATTTAGGTAAAAGTTTCTCATGGGTCAATTTGAATTGTACATCAGTCCAGTTATAAAATGAGCCGAATTAAACGGGTCAAAAATAAATTGAGTTGATAAGATAAGCGAATTATTAACCACCTTAAACCTAAATAGATCATATGGACCATAATTTAATGGATTAATTTTATCGCTCCTAACTTTACGTTATAAGGTTCTCTCTCTTCTGTTGCACTATAGTTAAGTAATTCTCCAAAGAACTCAAAATTCGAGCTTAAGATATATACTCTTATAGTAAAAACAATTTTTTACATAACGAAGTCATTACATATGAATTTTTATATAAGCTACATCAATAGTGTAAATATATGTTTATATTGTTAATATATTTAACTTAAACTCATGTATTTTGCATGATATTAAATAAGTTTTTCAATTTCAAATTAAATTAAAAGATAAATTTTTTTTTAAAAAAAACATTGACTTATAAATAAATATTTACACCAAATGGACCTTTCCTAGAACTAGAAGATCCAAAGTAGCTCTACTTCAACTTTAATTTTCAACTTATAAATTTTATAAAGAAAAAAATAATATTATTATAACAGACAAATTATACCAACTTTGAGCAAATTAAAATAATATACTTAAATGAAAAACTTACGGTTAAAACAAAGTGTTTATATATTTGACTTTTCAACAGCTTAAAAAACCTTTGGTTACATCGAAAGTATAAAAACATTTTAGTTGCAATAATTTTCTTTTAGCACTTTGATGTCATTGCATTCAGAGTCATAATATAATATAACAATAATTATATGATAATAACCACTACTAAAACAACAGAAATTAACAACAGACAAATTTTGTAGATAAATAACAAAACGTATCATTAATCCTATTTAGCAACGAATAGTAGTAAAAAAATATCAAAAAGATTATGTGAAGCGATTTAACAATAGATTAGCGATGAAGTTCATATATATATATACATACCTCATGATAAGCTAGCCAAGGATAGGGTAGCAACAAAGCTAAGATAGAAGCCAAAGCTCCAAGTAAAGTGCTAAAAGCAATTCTAAGAGGGTGCATCATAGGAGAATTGACATAAAGCCCATGAATAACAGCATCAACATACACAATAACAAGTTGTCCAAAGGCAATTCTCTTGCACATTAAGTCTGTACTCTCCGGCAACGCCACCAAAAACGCGCTCACCGCCACCATGAGGGCGGCTACCTCGGGTGAGTAGTGGTCGGTGGCGACATAATTATGAAGCCATAGGCCTAGCATGGAAAGTGGCATGGTTTGAAGTGTGGCAAGACATGCATGCCAACATCCCCTTAGGGCATGGCCTAACGTGGCGTCGGATACTATGAATATCGACGTCACGTAGGAAAAAGAAGGAAATGCTAGTTGCTTTGCAAGAGAAGGTGGACTATAGAGGGTGACACACCCCACTATAATGCATGCTAAGGCAGTTCGAATAGCTGAGTGTAGCCTCATCCACCACATAGCACGAGCTCGTTTCGCCACCATGGTAGTTGGCATGATGAGGTGACAAGACAACTACTCTCTACACCTATTGCCACTAAACGATTAAATAGAGACTCACCTGCCAGTAACAAGACGACTACTTCATGCATACCACTAAATAAGCTAGCTAGCCAGAAAATTCACCTACCAACAACAAGACGACTAGTACTCTCAACACATCACTAATTAATGGCTAGCAAGGAGATTCACCTGCCAGCAACAAGACGACTAGTACTCTCAACACATCACTAATTAATGGCTAGCCAGGAGATTCACTTGCCAGCAACAAGACGATTACTCTCAGCACGACACTAATAATGGCTATATGTATTCAACATGGTAGTGACAAGATGACTACTTTCATAAACACACCACTAAACGGCTATGTATAGACTTTTGTCTGCCAGTAACAAAACGACTACTTTCTAGACACGACTAAACGACTATATGGATATGCACAATGCAAATGTCACAAGAGGAAAATAGGATGAATTTATGTTAGCAGGCTCATGCCAATTTCAGCAGGTTGTTGACAAAGTAGAGAACTGGTCCTCTCTAGGCTTGAGTAGGGGAAGTATTTATAGAATTGCTAAAGTGTCACACTCCTACATTTGGACAATCCAACTTTATTACATCAGTTAAAGAGTAAAACACTACAAAAAAAAAAGGAGAAGAAAAGAGAGCAAATTAAAGTATCAACTCCTTACATGGAAGGACAAAAGAATATACAGAAGAAAGTGAAGTTATTGCATCTTTCTGCAAAGTTGTTTTTCCTTGAGTCGAGAGTCTAAAGGAAAAAGTCGTATGTCAAGTCTATACACTTCACCTTTCCTAGATTTCAGTAGTGGAACTGCACTGGATATGTTATTGTTGTTGTACTTATAAGTAGTGTTTTGATTATCAAATTCCAAAGAAATGATTAAATTATTATGTCAATCAGAAATAATTATGTAGACCCTCAACAAAACATGTGAGGCTCTTATGAATATCCTTTCAATGAGGGAACCTTTAAATTTTGTGAGCATCTCACTACTCACCATGCCTCCTGGTTACAACTTAATTATACAGTCTTATTTTACATTTAGACAATAAACATATTGTTTTTTAATTACTAGATGCTTCAAAAACTTCGAAAACAATCTCGATCGACTACTTATAAAATCACACTGGATATGTTGTTGTTATTGTTCAAAAACTTAAGAAACTCTCCACAAACTTCTAAGTACATGGGTCTATCCGACCATTTCGCCAATAAACAAAGTCATTTCTACTAAAGAAGATAGAAAACAATTAATCTTGAGGTCTATTAATTATTACATCAATGACAATGATGTACTAATAATTATATTTTTTGCATTTTTTTTGTTTCTTCCCATCTTTGGCATTGCACTTCTAATTTTGATAAAATCCAAAGAAAATGGCCAAACACACATTTTGGCCATTTTATAAGGCACAACAAATTAAAGGTTTATTCCAAGAGTTTTGGAGCTAGGATTGTTAATTAACAAATCATCAATACATTAAAATATTCATAAGAGTGAGATGGTGTGAAGATGACATTTTATTTTAATTTGAAAAGAAAAAGTCATTTTCCATTTATATGACATTGTTATATAGAATTGAATAAACCAAAGTTAAAGAGAAATTTTATGGTATTAATCACTCAAGGGAAAATGTTCAATTTTTTCTCCTAAACTTTGCAAAATAAGTCTAGATATGTCATGTCCTTCATTATTAATAGTTAAGAGTCATATATATATTCATGCCATACAATGAATTCGAATTTCCTCTATTAATATATAATTGGGGTCATATATGATCATATCGTTATAAAAATGGGCTAGATTTGCCTTTATGAATTAACGATCAAACTTTCCAACATATGGGGCAATCTTTTACAGAGGGAAGGGTCAAATTTGCATTTGAACTTTCGAAATGGGTATAGATGATCTCTCATATAGAGAAACCAAAAATAAAATGGGTTAAATATTCAATATTTTACGCGTAAAATGAAAAACTTATAATACTAATAATTAGGATTAATAAAATAAATAAGCCAAATTAAATTTGTCTAACTTGTAGCTCTTCCTTTTGGCAATCAAATAAATGATTATGCGATACGACAAGTAATCACCATTAGTACAACTAAGCTTTACCAATTAAATTCTACCAAAATTTAAATAAAGCAGGCCGACCAATTAATTCGTCACTCCTATAATTGAGTATAATATCGATAAATTTAAAATTTGAACTTTATGAATTCTTGTCTTTAATTAGGACGATGATTCCAAATATTAGTTATTAAATTCTGAATTTAATTTTGTATGTATTATGATATCTCAACACAAAATACACCACGTTGAAATCAAAATTAGTATTGAATTTTATCGAATCTACATTAATCTCTTGTAAAGAAAGGTGTCAAAAAATTTATAAGAAAAAAGTTACTATTATTTTTAAAATTTTAGTACCTATAATCCACACACAAAAGTTAATTTTTGACGCAAAATATAATATTAGATTTTTCACAATCTTGTCCAATTATTTAAAATGGAATTAATTCCCTTTTTTGCAAGGCACATTTTGTAGTAGAATGGACATTAATGTCGATATATTCAACTTGTGTGTCATTATTGTCCAAGAATTCATTTGGTGTATGGCATCTACACATCCACAAACCTTTTTAAAGTTATAATTGGTTCTAGATTAATAAAACGTACATATTTAATGAACTTTTAAGATAAATATAAGATTTGAATCAAGACCAATGCATCCAATTGAATCTATAACTGACTAACTCCATCACTTATCCCAGAGCATCCAGACTCGCGTCAAGTAGTTTCACCAATGAGGGTAAAACATTTTCTACAAAGAAGTTCTTGATTCTTGCGACTCGAACTTGAGATCTTTGGTGAAAGGTGAAGAAATCTAACTATCGATCCCAGTTCCCACTACTCTCGTGATGATAATATATGTCATAAAATTTATTATAAGCTTGATGTATGTATGAGTAAAGTCTCCCATTCGATGCAATTAATTCCCAACAAGCTTAGAAATGTATTTTTGCAAACCCTATTCAATACTATTTTGTTTTCTCTTTGTTCTTCTGAACGTTATGTATTACTTTTCACTTATATTTTAGTTCTTGTTATTGTTCTTATATCTGTATTCATTTTTCTCAAACGGTGCCGATATGCTTTAATTTAATCCGATGATCTATTAGAAACAATTTCTATCTCTACAAAATAATAATAAAATCAGCATACACTCTATCTTTTTCGGTCTTAGTAGTAAGTAATGGTGACTGGCCCCAAGAATTAAATGTAAGGCATTTACATTGAACTTTCCTACTTAATTGTCTTTCCCTCTTTGCTAGGGAATGTAAATTAAGCCACATAATCTTATTATTATAAGATTTGTACTAGTCCTAACATTTATCATTTTGCTGCATATAACAAATACGTGGCTTCTCGAACTTTCCTCTATACTTATTGATGACTGAATTAATATTTCTCATTTATAAGGGTGGCAATATCAACTCTACGGGTTGGGTCATAATCCGCCCAAATGTGACTCAACCTACACGACTTGTCTACTTGTAGAGCCAGCATTTATCAAAGTGGAGCAAAGAATTATATACATCACCTGACCTTACACGGGAGATCCCGAGTTGAGTGATTCTCCTCCAAAACACTCTACATGGCCTCATACGCGAGGTCTCTGGAGTCGAGTGATTATCCCCCAAAAAACTGTTCATGTGTGATGTTCTGAAAACGAAAACATGTGAGTTAGTAATTAGAACCCATTGTGAGGTGCAACGAGTATGTGGACAGTAAGTGAGTAACAATAGGAACGATACAAAGATATGGTTGTAGTGTTTTGTTGAGATTGTGAATATATACCTAATAATATGAAGGAATTGCAATAAGAACAGAACTCAATGTTTAGAATGCAGATATCATTCGATTTCCACATATGCAAAGAGTGAACTGTAACTGATGCAGAAAGTTAAATAAACAAACAAACAACAACATGCTAACATGCTTAGTGTAATCCCACAAGTGAGGTCTGGAAAGTGTAGAATGTACGTTGACCTTATTCCTACCTTTGTGGGATAGGGAGGTTGTTTTTGATAAACCCTCGACTCAAAAGAGAAGTTAGCGAAGCAGTATTGCAAGAAAATATGAGAGCAAACTAACAAGATGCAAGACAAATGAAGCAACAAATAGTAATACACATTGAAGAATAAGAAACTACGCGACTACTAAAAGGAGGAGAGATGAGGTTAGCCCTCTGCCTCTACCACATAAAGTACGATAACACTCGACTACACATTAACCTTCAACAAGGTGTTATTAGAAGAAATTGCAGTAAAATAAAAGGAATCATTTTTCAGAAGAAGAGAAGTGTTCGTTTAAACAAGCAATTTTTATTTTGAAAACATTTTGTAGAGGAAGTAACTAGTAAGCATTTTCTCACAACTTCTTACTTACCTCACATATAAAAGATGCAAAATTAAAGAGAGAAAATAAAATGTTTCTTTTGACAATTTTCCTTCCTGGCAATGAAACAACACCCATCAAATAAAAAGTTCTTTTGACAAGCTTCTTCCATAAACTTCACCTCTACAATACTAAATTTGAATGATGAGTACATTCAAGAACAAAAGAGAGTGACCATGTACCTGTGTCCTGCTCCGCGTTGCGATGGTAGGAGCACTGAGAGGTAGCAAGTGCGGTCCCAAACTGGTTCAAACACCACCGTTGATTGATTGATTGAGAGAGAGAATTGAAGACTGGTATTCAAAATCGTCACTGATTTCTTTCATTCTGCATTCCATAGCCATTGTTCAAATATGGAATAATCACCCTTGGTGAGGATATTGAAGTGTCGCGCCCCGTTTTCCTCAAAACGGGTTTCGGTGCACGACCTAACAACTCTTTTGGGCTTTTGGGTTTGAAGAGTCGCCACCTAACGAATTAAGGCGCGTTAGGGCACCTATCTAACCTAATTAAATATAACTAGGGTCAACGAACCAAAGATCAGGGTAAGGGTTCAAGTTACCTCGAGGGGAAGGTATTAGGCATCCCTTGAGGTCCACAAATGTGGGTCCCGGCCGTATCTCATGCAATTTATGTGGGGGTTACAAGTAGCAAATAAGATCACTTCATTTATTTGGTTATTTATTAAACATGCTAGCTAGGTGATAACTATAATTTAAACAATTAAGATTAATTTAATTATTTTAATTAATTAGTTTGAACATGCGAGAATAAGTGATCACATAATATTAAACAATTAAAATCATTTAAGTTATTTTAATTAATTAGTTAAGCATGCAAAAAAAACTAAGTGATAATATAACAAAATGAATATTTAAACAATTAATAAAGGGATAAGCGAGGAGACAGAAATTGCACAAATAGATAAGCAAACAATTTCATTTTTATTTTATTTAAGCTACCCCGAATAATTATAATTATAAACAAATAAAAGGGGAAAAAGGGAAGGGAGACTCTAAAGGACTTTTAGGATCAGCACTCGACTTTCTTTATTATTTTTTCGATAGGCTTCCGTGTGGGGACAGACAAAACCAAAGTTTGTCGCTTTGAGCCTGAGTCGATGTCATCATATCCATAGGGCCTAAACTACCCCTACCCCACCACCGCATGCTTTCGTCTCTAAAAGGTGCCTAACGTCCCCGCTTAAGGTCCAAGAGGCATTAGACTATTATTAAGGTGGATTTAGACTAAAATAAAATATAATAGGCCCACCTAAACACCAAGTCAAACAAATAGGACAACACTTAGCACGTAAAATCTCATATTGGCCTCTAAATTTTATTAAACATGCTAGCAAACACATATAGTTGGTGAAAGGTCTCATGCTAAGGTGTGTGCATAGACAAGCAAAACACTCAATATAATGTTAGATTAATTTTAAATGGACAAAAATATTACAAGTCCTGTAAAGCTTATTAGACTGATTTAGTTATTAATTAATTTTAAATGGGCACTTTATAATAATGCAAATGGGCAAAGATTTTAAAAGCAATAGCAAATGATAAAGGCTAAAATTTAAATTTTATTTGCAGCAGTTTAGTAGATGCAGAAAATGATCAGTAACTGATTTAAATGGCAGAGCAGTCTATTAAATGCACAAACAAATTGTCTTGGAGAGGATTTAATAGGGCAACAAGTATTTAGTGGCAGATTTTAAGTAAACATGCATAAAGTAATCAATTTAACGGTTTACTAGCTTATTTAATTGTCAGAAAACAAATTTATTGCGAAGTTACTTACTTAACTGATGAGCAGAAAATATGCGTAGCAAATTTATTTTAATCATTTGACATGCTGAATGTTATTAGCAGCCTAGAGACCTGCTTTCTAAGTGACTAACATGCTGACAAATATTAAAACCACTTATTTATCATGCTGAAATTAATGAAGTCCTATAGGCAAAATATCTATGCGAATAACATGCTGAAAACTATTGTTACAAATCAGATTAGTTAGACTAAATAATTAAATTACTGCATTAAACCTAAATATTTAAACTAATTATCAAAACAAGGTTATTAAAGTCAAATTAGATGGTCTATTGCCACATTGAAATTACTAACTTAATAACTACCATGTTAAACTTAATTTTTAAAACATATATGCACGATATTCTAAATGGACAAACTAAAATTAAGCAAATATGTACAACAAACTATAGTTTTATGAACAGGCTGAAAATAGTGACAGAAATAACTTATATTATTTCAATCATCGGCATGCTGGAGATTAATTAATAATTCCTACAAGCAAGATCTCTAAGTGTTTGAAATATTGCATAACACCTATAGGCATGAATACTATAAAATATAAAAAAAATCGAATCTACAACCTATAAGCATGATTTCCCAGTGTGAATATGCTGAAAATATTGTCAAACCCATAAGCATGATATCCATTTCATTTAAACAAATTGCTAACCATCTAGGCATGATATTTATCTAACTTGTAACAAATGTTAGACTTATATGCATGATTTCTAAACCCAAAATATATTAAAAATTATTTGAATCCTATAGGCATGGTATCTAAAATGACAAAATAATATAAAATATTATGACAATACTCAAAATTATTCATTTATTATATAAAGGGAGATTAGTTAAATCAGATGAAACAAGGAGCGAACATATAATTTATTTGTTAATAATTAAGGTGGTGGTTAATGTCGATCAATAACATATTATAATAAGCAATTACAACGCGATCAAGTTTCAAAACTTAATTAAAAGATTCAAAGATGATTAATGACAATGACGTATTTATTGTTTTAATTTAGATCTAAAACGTATTTGTTAAAATACGGAGTATTAAACAAATCACAATCCTCTAAGCAATAAGTTGCAAAAATAAACAAGTAGCACGCAATTCCCCTCCCCCCCTTAGGCGATCCCCCAAATATATTTCATATAAATATAAGGAGTTAGAGTTTACAAATTATTACACAACAATAAATAAAAGAAATAAAAAAATAAAAAAAATAAAATAAAATAAAAAAAAAGTATGCAAAGACATAAATTGAATTAAATTCATTCGTCTATGATTTCCATCCCATGGCGACTCTTCAAACTTCAAACTTACAACCTGCTAGACCACAATAGGCACAATACTACAATACTTACAATATACGATTATCATATTAGACCAAAGTAGAACAAATAACACATTATAAACAAAATCAAGCATATTAGATTCACACAATTAATGGAAGCAATAAGCATAAAATCAACATGTTAAGAGGAGAAGAAAACTAACCCGGATGCTTTCTTTTTATTTCAATTTTCGAACACACAACCATGCATAATGCAAAACGAAATTATACTAGTGAAGAGAACTAACCAATTGTGCAAGAATTTAATCAGCAATGAAGACCCCTTAATCTAACTTTCGACCCGTACACAGCAAGATACCAAGTAGAGAAGCTTTTATATTTACCGGAAAACTCAATTCTTAAAGTAGAGAGCAATTTTTTTTAGTATTTTTTTTTTAACGTGTCAGCCAAAATCAGGATCCTCCTCTAGTCAGAATGTGAGAGTCTCTTTATATAGTAGAGGGGAGGGTACATAATAAAGGAAAAGAAAATAATTTAGGATCAATTAAAACATTTTCCTTGTTAAGAAGGGAGGCAGAACTTATTATTTTATTATTATTATTTTTCCAAATATACGAGCAAGTAAGAAATTGCTAAGGTAAACAAATCAATTAACAATAATCAATCAAGCATTCAACCAAACCTTTTTACCAAATAAATCTAAGTAAGAATATGCCTATTTTAACTAAGGCAAATACGGTCAATTTAACAAATAATGCAACAATCAAGCAAGACAAAAAATAATTGTTCAAAGGAAAGAGAATAATTACCTTTTTTGGTCAAATATCACCAATCATGTATCAATGAGCTTACCATATAACCGGAGTAATTAGAGGTATGTTCTAAAGCTTAAGTAAGGGAAGAACACTACAATCAAATATTAACATCCATATATTAATAAGTTAATACTAAAATGGGTTACCATTATACTATTAAATCGAGCTTTTAGCAAGAGACTCCACAAATCTTCATAAATGGAATAACCAAATCATGAGCAGTTTAGCATTTAGAAACCACCAAATGATCCAACTACCAACAAAATCATAGGAGATCAAATCTTTGTCAATTTTATCCTTTACGAGAAACTCTTATTAGTATTAGAATTTATTCCCAAAGATCATAAGTATAGCATATCTCGGCGTATAACACAATATTGAAGTTCTGGGCAGCATGATAAACCAATCTAAATCACATAACAAAAAGATCAGAAAACTCAAAAGCTCACAATGAAACATAGAATAAAGAAAAGATGAAATCTCTCTAGAATACACATGTATGAGCATCATGGTTTCTCCATGTATAAATTGAACATATATAATAGAAAATTCTAAAAGAGGAACTAACCCGGACGGATATGTTAAGATCCGTCTTCAACAAACCAAGATTTTAAGATTTTGGTCCGAGCAAATGTTGCCCAAGGTGTTCCATCTTGATAGAGCACGCTGGTTCGAGCAACGTCGTTGCTGCCGCCTGTCTCGTCGGAGTTGTTGCTGTCGTGGGTTGCTGGTCGGAGCAGCTGGCTTCGTCTTCCTCTGCTGGTCAGAGCTGTTGTTGGTGCCGCTGCTGGAGTTCACTGGTCAGAACTGCTGGAGCTGTTGGTTGCTCTGCCTGGCGAGAGGAGAGGAGAAGAGAGACGGAGCAGAAGAGAAGGAGAAAGAGACAGGAGAAACCACCAGCTGGTGGTTCTCGCGAGGACAGGAGAGAGGAAGGAGTGGTCGCCGCCTCTAGTCCTCGTCGGCTGCTGCATCTCGTCGGAGCGAGGAAAGGGTGAGAGAGGGGCGGTGGATCTGCTTGGAGAGGGGAGGAAGAGGAGTAAAATAAATGTCTTCTAGGGTTAGGAGTCTTTTAGGTTAAAATAGGAAAGTGATGAGGGACTTAATCTCATCCATTGATTTAAGTTGAGATGTGAGGCTCAGATTTAAAAGATGAGATCGACGGTCAGGATTAAAGATTTCATGATTTGGATTAAATTAAAATGGCTAGAATTGGAATGAACAAATGGCTATAATCGAAATAAAGGGCTAGAAATGACATTAAAGGGTGGCTATGATTGAAAATAAAAATTGGAATTGAAGTGGCTAGAATTAAAAGAAATTAAAATAAAATCGGCTAAAATTTAAAGGATTTTTGAGGAAAATTAAAGAAATGCTATCCAATTAAAATACTACAAAATATTATAATTAGAATTACTTAAAT
>JAJOOS010002721.1:0-28557 GCA_029582725.1 Solanum chiquidenum | reverse complement strand
GTAGCCTCGCGGTCTTCCCCCCCAAAATAATCACTTGCAAAAATCGGCAGCCAGCTTCCCATTTCTGTTCCACAGAGTTTGGCTCAGCTCTTCCGCCCGGCAGTTTGAGGTCTCTGTCAATTTCGCGTCTAGCAAACCACAGCGCCGCCGTACGAGCAAGTTCGTCTTCATTATCCAGCTCTGCCTCACCGTGGGATGAAAAACCCTACCAAGTTTTACCGAATGGCAAGATAGTGTACTTGGACGAACAGGATGTAGTCACCTTCCTTGACCCTCCCATGGAGCTTATTCCTTTGGACCCATCTTCTTATAATCCCGCCTTTTATCTCTGGTGAACCACTATTACTGAATTGCTTTCATAGACAATTAGTAAATTTGATGCATTTTAGCAATTAAAAACTTATTTACTCTCATTAATCTTGTTATTTGTTGTTGTGATTAGGAAGAAAATTGAGGATATTCCGGAGGAAAGGCGGCACAGGCTGTTGGCCTTGCTAAACCCAAGGTATGTATGTTACTTGGTTTCCTTTTTTCTCTTGCTTTTATGACTTGTGCTTCATGAAGCAGAGAATATTTCCCTCTGTCCCTTTTGTATGATTCGACTGAGTATGAAATTTAATAGGATAGAATGACTTGTATACTATATTGATAAGAATAGATGATAGTATTACGTTACTAGGCTAGGTGAGACCAGTGTCATAAGCAAAACAATATTTTGGTTAAATTTGAACGATTTGAACAAAAATGAATTTGAATTCTTGAAAGATGTGAGAGTTTATTCTATGAAACATTTGATTAGAGGAAAGTAAACATTAGCTGTATAAATTGGAGGGAGTATGTGTCTTTTCTTTACTGCATTCGTAGTTATTAGACATCTTGAGATATTATTCCCCATACATCCCCTGCTATTTAAGCCCCTCTGGACATCCTTTTGCTTTGTGATCTATGGCTATTATACATTTACGATAAAGACTTGCTTTTATGGATTTTATGAGCTTGTAGAATCATAGAACACCTACTGTGATTGTGTTGACAATTGCTTAAAGTGGGGAGGATCTTTAACTATATGCAAAAGCATGATTATCTCTTCCTCCCCCGACTGAGAAGCTTGCTATGCTCATTACATATCTTTACACCTCAAACTATCACTTCAAGAGATTTATCTTTTATGTCTCTTTTAAATATAACCCATCCTAGGGATAGTCAGCTTATGTAATGTAACATAGCAGACAATTGATAGTATTACAATATAATATCTCCTCATATCCTCAGTTTAACTTCAAGCAGGTTGATTTCACAAGCTTGGGAGATAGCTGGCACACGGTACAGTAATTCAAAACTGGTAGAGAAAAGTGCATCCAGCTTGCTAGCAACTGGAAATAGTGATACAGTTGCTGAATTTTGGAAGTGCCGAACAAGCGGAGGTTACTTATCTTGATTTTTGTCATTTCATGACCCAAATAATTCTATGTTCTGATTTATGTTTCTAATAATTCTGGACCATGATAAAATGTTGTCCACGTTTAGCCAAGATTGGTTGTCTGATCTTTCTCCTATTTGCCCTTAGCATACGAAGTTTCAAGCAATTAGATGATATTAGATTTTGAAATCACATGTACTCAGAGGGAGTTTGACTGATAATTCACATATTTGATTTGGGGTGAGGGTAATCATAGAAGGGGAGAGTCTGATGGTTGTGCAGCTTGTGCTATATGATCTTTAGATCCTTAGAAATCTGTCCTACTTCTCTAACGGGACCTGTATTCTACTAGCTGTAAGTAACATACCAGTGTATGTCATTTTCAATTCAATGTTCGGTGAATGATTTTAAGATACTTCGAAATGTGAACAGGGCCACTGCAGATTGCTTGGTTAAATTTCTTCAAAAAGGTTATACCCTTAACTGGTGTCTTTTGAACTGATTTTTGTAGGAATTCAACTCTGGTAATTTGGTGCTGATATTTGAGTTAATGAACTAATTTTTATGCCAGGTTGTATTTCACGCGGGTGATGGGAAGGCATATGGGCGACTCATTAGTAAGTTAATTAAGAGCTATCTTCAGCTACACGCCAACAACTTCTTCTATTCTTTTTGAATAATTCTTCTCCAGAGAAGATAGTTGTTTTTCAAGCTTTTTGCATTTCGTTACTTTTTAGTAATCTTGAGATTTCGTTTGCATTGCATTTACCTAGTTGTAATCTTGAGAATTCTTTGGCAGTTTGTTACTTGTTTGTTTATAAGTTGAGTGTCATGCTTGCTTGGAAATGTTGTTTTATTATTACAAAGACTGCAATCTCAGATATACGATACTCCCTCTGTTTTAATTTACATATTTTACTTTCCGTTTTTGTCCATTTAAAAAAGGATGTCACTAACTATATTTAGTAACTCTTTCTTCCAACATCCCATGTGACGTGTTTAAGACCACAAGATTCAATGGGTATTTTGGTACATTACACATATATTTAGGACGTGTTTTCAGCATGAAGAAAAATGTTTTCTAGAAAAATAAGTAGGTTTCTTACTTATTTTCTTGTGTTTGGTAAGTAAACAAAAAAAATATTCTTAAAGCATTTGTATATATACTAGACAAATATTATGGAGGTGGAGTGGGGGTAGGGTGTGAGGTGGTTGGGATGCGGGCTACGGGGTGAAGATGAGGTGGGAAGGACACAATCAATATAGAATGCCGCTTGTGGAACTTGTTTTCTCCATTTCCACTAGGGAAGTCATTTTCCTCATTTTTAAGGAACTTATTTTCTTAGAGAAAATATTTTCCAAAATTGGGAAAAATCGGAAAACATTTGAACGAACACACCCTTTGTTTAGGACCAGAAGATTCAAAAATCTTCCGTACCTTCTTAAATTACGTGCCTCAGTCAAACTGTCAAACCAAGACACATAAAATGAATATGGAGGGAGTATATGTCTGATAATGGTCAGGAACAATATATTAGAATCAGGCAACACACAATAGGCATATAGGTTCCACACTAACCACTGATTAAATAATGATATGATTAAACCAATCATCCACATTATGCAGGTGAATCAGTTTTCTCTGGGCTCTCAAATTCATTTTCTCCGTTGTACTTTACGGTTAATGAACTCAAAGAAGTGATGTCTACAGAAGAGCCTTGTGACTTAGCATATGAATTCAAAGATGGAATCTTGGATCTCCCTGATTTTCCCCGTGGTTTCCCCATGCCAGGTGAGAATTATTGCATCAGACTTCAGGCTTCTTGTTGAAGAGGCTTAGACAGCTTCTCGTGCAAACCACATATTACCCAATTAGCCCCATAAGCAGTTTGTGTTTTGTCGTTTTCTTCAACTTCAGTGTCCTATCTACCCTGGCCTCTCTTGAACAATTGTTTCCTTACTAATCTACATATCCTGAAATACCAGGCTTGGTAGTGAGTCCTATACGTAGTTGTTTGGATTTCATTTTCCTTTGTATTGTCAAGTTGACTAGTTCAAAACCTTTAGTCGGTTTCTGGTAGAAATTTTTTATGGACCCTATGATCCCACTATGTTCTCTATGGCACGAATATTATCAATAAACATTGTATGCATGAAGTTTCCGTGTATGTCAACCTTAGACACAACTTTAAATGCTCCTCTTGCTTTCACTGTCCTATCTGACTGTTAGCTACCAAATCTTATAGGTGGGGTTGAGATACTGGTAGGTTTCTTTCTTGATTTGATTGTTATTATCAAAGTTGCTACTAAAGAGATACAATTTCATGAAACCTTTTCATGGCATTGATATGGCATTGCCGAGCTTTCTTTGTTGTTTTGTTTATTGCAGTTTAATTACTTACCTAATTGAGGTGTTTTAACATCTCAGCGGAGCATCCATGGCCATTTAACGATGAGATAGTCATATATATACGCCATGCCGGGCCAGGAGTGATGGTAGGGCAAGCATGGCAAGAAGGAAAAGCATTACAACAAGTGCCTAAAAAGCTGTGTGGTGAAATCTTGATGGTGAAAGAGTATTTATCTTCTCAGCCACAATCAGGCTAGTTGGTTGTTCTATTGTGTCAACTCTTTTGTTATCTGTGAGACTGACCATCTCTTGGTATGTAAGTTTTACAAGTGTACATATTGTCATTTCTAGTCTCATTTCTTACTATTGCCACTTCTCCATGGATGCTTGTGCACTGTTCACGGTTTGGTTTGGTTAAAAACCAAAACTAGTTTTATTTCTACTTTTCAAACAAATGGAAGAAACATTGAAGTTAGAATGAATATAAGCATATAACAAGACTTTTAGTTGTAATGTACTGTATTTTGAAAATGTGGTGGATTTGATTGATTTTTAGAAAGAAAGGATATTTTCCCATAATTGGAGCTTGGAAGAACAGATAAAGTATGTGATGTAACTAGAAGATTTTTCTCCTTTTTCAAACATAGATAGAGTTAAATGAAAGGAAAGAGTATGAGTACAAGAAACATTTGTTATACAATCAAAGGAATAATTGATGGGGAGTGCAACAAAAGTTATAATGTCTTTGTTAAGTCCCCACATCAATGGGATGAGAAAATAATGAATTTGGACAATTTTTTCTTCATAAGTTAATTTCTAAGATATGAAATCTAATTTACAGAGCAAGATTCATTTCACTGGATATTAGATTTACCTAAAATATACCGATGAAATAGGGTGTGGAAGAATAAAAAAATCCGCACACCTAACCTTTTTCATGAGGCGCCAATCTTGTGTGAGGCGGCCAATCAACCTCACTCAACAACCTTCCCATTCTTTTCGTCCTCTTTTATATTCTCTTCTCTTTGTCCGATATAAGAAAAATAAATACTTCCTCGTTCACTTTTAATTGTCATAGTTTCCTTTTTTAGAATTAAACTATAAGAACTTTGATCAATATTTTACTATGTATTTTTTCATCATATGAATTGCAATTTATTGTACGTATCGTATAGTTTTTGAATATCTAATGTTTTTTTTAAAAATATCGAATTAATGTAATCTAATTTAAATTTAAAAATTAGTCAAATTGACTTTCGAAAAGTGCAAGATGACAAATAAAAGTGGACGGAGGGAGTAGATATACTATTTGTTTTATTTTTTAAAAATAATTATCTCAAATTATTTGTTATTTTAAAAGTTTAAGATAATTTTTTTAATCATTTTGTCTTTGATACTATTAATTGTTTTTAAATACTTCAAATACCTCAATAGAATAAATATTTAATGAAGAAAATCATATTTTAAGACATTAATAAGGATAAAATTGTCGAAATTAATATTTTTTTAAAAGAAGTGTAAAAGAGAAACACGATACATAATTTGAAATAAATGAAGTGTATTTTTCCTTTCACCATCTCTTTCAACCTATTTATTTATTGATTTGTTTTAATTTCTAGACAACAATGGTAGGATTTTTGAATTTTTCATTTATCCAACGCCGGAGATGACGTGCAACTCTGGTGGGTAGACATTGTTCTGTTTTTTCCACGTTACATGCCATTATTAGAATTTAAATTACTACATTTTATCATAATGTTGTTGCACATGTACTTTTTTAATATTCTTAATTTGACAACTTGTAGATTCTAATTTATTGTAAAATGTATTTAAAAGGACTAATAAGTCGATATCCAGATTGAGACAAAAAAGATTGATCATTGTACAATGATTCCTTTTTGAAATAGAGAGTTATGAGGGATAAATTTCACTTTCTTTTCCCCTCGATTTATATGACACTATTTGATTAGGTATAAAAAAAATTAAAAGTATTTAAAAAAATTGTGATCTAAAATATATTTGATTTATTTAGCTGAAAATCACTGACGGGGTAATAGTAAATTTAATTATTATTATAAAAGCTATTAGACAATAATAGTATTGCAACCCCCCATTATTAAGGATAAAATAAGCATATAAAATTAAGTTAGTTCTAAATATAAAAAAATTATATTCTGTTCTGAACATACTAAAAAGACAAGTGTTTACATTAAATTGGGATCGTGAGATTTTTAATAATTTGTCTAAAGAGGAATGAAAGGTTAGAGTGCCAGTGGATCTAGGTTCTTTGATTTTATTTTTGAACAATATTTACACATTTAAACTAAATAAAAAAGATTTATTATAAAACACAAAGATGTGTAAAAATAATAATCAAAGAAAACAAAAGCAGGATTACCTTTTATTATCTGATGAAGCACATCGATAAGTCATAGTAACTTCTTTCTTTTCTTTTTCTTTCATTTCCATAATATATGCCCAAATGAGTTTTTTTTTTTTGTCATCTCTATTTAATTCTTTGTGGGTCTTAGTTAACATTTTATCGTGAAGAAAAATCAATTAAAATTAAGGGTAATTCAGTAAAATGGCAAAGTTTTTTTCGTATTTCTTAAACTTTATACCCGATCAATCAGTGGTACGAAATTTTGGGCCGGAAAGATAACGGCGTTGTGTTTAGGCGCTGAATCGTTTTCAAAAGAAGTGTCGGTGGCAGAAAAATGAACGCAAAAAAATAAAAAAAATAAAAAAGTGGGAGCGCCACTCTGTCAGTCAGTCTGTCCTTATCCTGATTGGCCCTAATTAATCCAACTTGGTAAATTTACAACAAATAGCACTGCTGCACTTGCTGCTAATTCTACTTAATTACCAAAAGTGGTGATTTGTCCCGCCGGATTTTTAGTTTTTCTTGCTTGTAATTTAATCATTAATCATTTATATATAAAACTCAGCATCCCAATACACATTTTCACTGTGAAGTTGCTGCTCCATGTTACTCTGTGCACACTGTACCTTCAACTTCCTCCATATTTGATTCCTTGTGAACAGAGCTTTTGTGGATCCGTGAGATATGGCAGTGGATCCGAGACAAATTGTTGCTGGTGTTCTTACTGTTACTATGTTTGTAATGCTCGGCAACATGATCACGAGGGATCACTTTTATCCAGTAATTCCTATCATATTCATGCTCTAACTATTTGATTTTGAGTTCATTTGATGTTATGCTCCTTTTGGAATCGTGGATTTGTACATCTCCATTAGTGGCTATGCCAACTGCATAATTACACTTGTTGTTGCTCTTCATTTTTGGCCGATTGATGCTTTGTTTTTGGCTTGTTGAGTTATTTGTTCTACTGCTGCTTTAGATTTTGTTCTGGCTCTGATCCATTATGTTTCTGGATTTCATTATACTGTTCAAGATGAATCGAACTATGCAGTATTTAACTTGTTTTGAAAAACTTCTAGTATTTTCTATCAACAAAAATTCTCACCGGCTTCCCGCGGGCAGTTGCAGCAAACTTTCATTACTGTTACCTAGTAGACGTCATAGTTTCCTGAAAGATCCCGTGTTTTCTGGCTTAGCCTTAGCTAAAACTGATTTATCTAATTAATTTCTGCATTTAGAGATTCTATAAGATTATGCCAAAAACAGATGAAACAGTGTCTAGTGTCGACATTTGATTATGTGATATTCTTTGTTTAATTGTTTGGACATTTCTGATTTCCTTTGATCCGTTTCCTCTCGATGAAGGTGGATTCTGATATATCTATCCATAGTACCAGTAAGCAGAGCCTGGGAACTGGCCCTTGGATGAAGGGTGGTGAATCCCTAAAGCCTTGTTGGACTAAACCAGTTCCCCGTGAGTGATTTAATAATCTCGATTTTTTAAGGTTTTCTTTTACTATCTTAATTTCTTTCAAGCAATTTGTACATCTCTTATTCTATGATTTTCTCAACAGAAGAAGCTGACCAATCAGAAGGATTTGTTACCTTCTCACTTACTAATGGTCCTGAATATCATGTCTCTCAGGTATCTTACTAGTGTTAGATCTTGAGTTTATCAAATAGCAGTATGTAGGTGGATAATTACCTGCAATTTACTTGACAAACTAATTGCAAACTCTAGGTTCTATCTTATAGTCAAGCATTTGTTTGCTGCAAATGGTATCTACAAGTTTGCTTTTGATGTTATTTGCGTTGTACATAATTTACTAATGTTTAGGATGATTCATGGAGACGTTCAACAGCAGGACTCAGCACCATTCTATCTCCTACTCAAGTGTTGAAAACTGTAAAAGGAGCACAACACTGTCGCATTTCATGTTTTTGGGAAAACCTTATAAAACTACAGTATATGAGGGCATAACTTGCTATTAAAGTGGAAAAATTACATTGGACATTCATTTTCTTGCTTTTTGGTTACGTTTACACTTGAGAATTTGTTTCTTTTCACTCTACGGGTATTGGTAATCGTCTAACATTACTTGTCCACCTTACATTTTTAGTTGGTCTGTTCGCTTCTGATCTAAAATGACTGTGTGTATGGTGCTCTAAATTCCAGGCCATTCAAATATTTCAAGTGGTCATATGAGTTGCATCTATTTCTTTTGTGTAGGGGTGCTAAGCAGCATAGTTACTTTGATGGGTCTTTCTTTAATCCATATTTGATGTTCATTCTTCTTGGTTGAGATGTGGTTTATCACTGTGACTACAGTTTCTGTCTCCAATCACATTTCTTTATGCCAGCATGCAGTGGGTAGGGGGTGGATGGGATAGAAACTGAACTTTAAACCACTACTTGATATTGCTGTATTCCTTATATCATGGTTATTCTCATTAGCTTGGAGGAATATCTGGCACTTTCTTATATTACATCATCACTTTGCCTTTCTGTTTATGCTGCCACCAAAGTGCAGATTCTTGTAAATGATATAGAATGAGTTAGACTTATACAGAGTTGTGTCTATGTTTGTCTTCTCTTCTATTGTCTTATTATGTGTGGAACTGGCATGTTAGATTGCTGATGCAGTTATAGTAGCGAGGTATCTGCGTGCAACTCTTGTAATCCCAGACATCAGAGGGAGCAAACCTGGTGATAAGAGGTCAGTGTTCTCTATGTGTGTTCCCTATCTCTTGTTATTCTTGCAGAGTTTTAATGTTGTTTCAAATGAGAACTATTTAAAGAATTTAATCTGTATTTGACATTCATAAAGGTTACTTGAGTTGTTCTTTCTCTATACACCCTTGGAACATCATATTTCTTGTGCCTGATATGCCCAGATGGAAACTAAGCTCTCACTCATGAGTTAAGATACTGCATGCATTTCTTTGGGCAAGATCTCCTTTATTTATTTTCTTACATCTTCCTTATTTTCATTTTCACTCCATTCCCAGTTTGGAGAGCCTTGAGCCGAGGGTCTATCTGAAACAACCTCTCTACCTATGAGGTAGGGGTAAGGTCAGCATACACTCTACCCTCCCAAGACAGTGCATTAGGTATGTTGTTGTTCCCAGCGTGGAAGAGCTTGTCAATGTCCAATTAAAAGAGATCGTGCACATGGCACAAAGCTCTACCAATTTTTTTCTCGTCTCCTACTGCTCTTTTTCTCTTTCTTGGCTCATATGATTATTATTTGTACTTATTGTTATTTTTTCTTATTTATGTGTCTGTGTTGCCTTTGTTTTAGAAAAGCTCACGCTTTAAGCCCTAGCAGACACTAGACACTTTTCTACATTCTTTTGTCTCCGATAACTGTAATTTGGAGATTGAGTCCTGAGGCAGACATTGGATATGATTTTCATGAGCTATTCCTAGTTGAAGTTTCTTCTGTAGAACTATAACCTTTGGAAGCTGGAAATTATAGAGTTGTAAAAGCTGGAATTTTATTGGGCTTGCTGAATATTTGACAAGCTCTTTCAAAATCTAACGGCTTTTCAGTACTGCTGATCATCTGTGAATTTTTATTGTTTTTTAGTTCTCATATCATCTAGGTCCACACTTTTAGTCACCCAAAGTTTGAAGATTCATGAAGGCCATTTGTGATTTTCAGGAACTTTGAAGACATCTATGATGTTGAACACTTCGTGAGAAGCCTAGATGGTGTGGTCAAAGTAGCAACAACTCAGCCTGCTGAAGTCTCAGCAAGAAATCTTGCTGTTGTGAAGGTTCCAAATAGGGTTTCTGAAGATTATATTGCTGAAAACATTGAACCAGTCTTCACATCTAAGGGAAACATAAGGCTGGCAACATACTTTCCTTCAGTGAATATGAAAAAAACGAAAGAGAAGAGTAATATTGACTCAATTGCATGTATGTCGATGTTTGGAACTCTAGAGCTTCAACCAGAAGTTAATGAAGTAGTTGAGTCCATGGTGGAGCGCTTAAGAACTTTGAGTGCAAAGTCAAAAGGACAGTTTATTGCAGTGGATCTGAGGGTTGATATATTGGAGAAAAAGAGTTGCCAAGGTGACGGTTCTCTTAAATCAAAGAGCTGCTATGGTCCAGAGGAGATTGGTATGTTCTTGAGAAAAATTGGTTTCAACAAGGATACAACTCTATATCTGACTCAATCAAGGTGGGATAGCAGCCTTGATGCATTGAAGGATCTCTTTCCTAAAACATATACAAAGGTCCGGTTTCTTTACTATTTGTAAAGTAAAGTTTCGATTGTATGTTTAGGAACTAAAAGAATCTATATGCTTCCATGTATCTCCACGTGTGCTTTTATTATTTGTGTTGCTTACTCCTCCGAAAACACAACTGCAGGAAAGCATAATGCCCATTGACAAGAAGGCAAAATTTCTCGACTCAGAGTCTTCTGAACTGGAGAAAGTAATCGACTTCTACATGTGTTCTGAGAGTGATGTTTTCGTTCCAGCAATCTCAGGCCTCTTTTATGCCAATGTGGCTGGTAAGAGAATCGCTTCTGGAAAGACACAGATACTTGTTCCAGCTGATATTCCTGGCTCTTCTGCTGCTTTAACAGAGTACATATCCCATTATGTCTCAAAGAAGAACCATTTCGCCTATTCATGTTTCTGCTAGCTCCCTGTGAAGAAAGGCTGAAAAATGCAGATGGTTGAGATGGCAGATTTCTTCTACGTATTCCTTGCACTTATGTTTGCAAGAAACACAGGTTTGTTTGGTTCATAGAATTAAGCCTACCATTTATTAGAGGTCTTGATGGAAAAGATCCCGCCACAAATAGTCGAATGTTGAATTTAACATTTGTAGAGCAGATTTTTTTTACATGTCAGTAAAGCTATTTCAAACAAAAACTCTTGGCGTGTTGAATTGTTTTTTGTTATGATTGTTGTCAACTACATTCCAATTAATGGAGATTGGAGCGTTCTCTTATAAATAGTACAATTAAATAGCCAATGAGCTTCTATTTACGCGCTGCCATCATGTACTATATAGACAAGTCTGTCTTCTCCAACACTACCATTTACAGTTCTTATTATGAAAGAATATCAGATCAATATTTAAGTTTGTCATTCCCGTGGATTCATAATATTTATCACTTATAGGACTAATACTAATTCTAAATATTAAGCCTTGCCTTTAGCATACAAGTTTATGGAAAGTAAAAAAAATCGGCACTGTTGAATTATCACTTGTCTGATGTCTCTAATGTTCATATATTACATAATAACAATTGATAGTAGAGAGTAATAACCAGGAACCGTTCTTTACACTGCTAATAATGGATATCTAATCTCTCCAAGGCGCCTTGCATATGTCACTGAGTTGCTTTTGCACTAGCACAACCGTAGCCGGAAAAGATTAAAAGCTTCTATTCTATACTCACAATAAAAGTACAAGCAGAGGATCATTATCCCCTACACTGAAATGATAAATTCTTCAAACAAGTTCTACGCAGCTGTCGGCGTAGAGAATGCTTCTTTGGGAGCATCCAAGCTTAATGATATTCCCAGAATTCATCAATCATGTATCCCATTTTGTTATAATTTGAACAAGTTAACGCATAGATCAATATTTTTATTAAGCTATATACTCATGGGGATGGCACAATTGGATTATGGGCTTCAATGTCCACATGCCTAATGCCTGGAACTATTTCCTGGATTTCTTTTTCTAACCGATCAACTTCACTCCCTAATGCTGTGACAACTTCCTCACCTGCCAAGAAAGAAGAGAAAGTTCATAGCATTTAACAGGTGCAATTAACAATCATACGTTCAAAGTTAGGCATACCATAGATTGACATCATTTTCAGTAAAGCTGCATCATCCTTCTGCTCTGAAGCCTCCCGAAACTAAATATGAAAAGAGAAAATAGCTGGCTATTACATATCAATAATGCTCATAGATAACATGTCATCAAGGGTGAAGAGGAAAATGAAATAATATTTATGGTCTTCATATTTCAAGCGAAAGTTATGATAACTCAAGAAATATGTCATCAATGTTCGGCAAAATCAAATAGAGATGAGGTAACTGAACTTCAAGAGTGTATTAGCAAGAAATGAACAATGTGCCAAGCAGATACTACATCACTTCAACAAAAAAGCAAAAAAGTAGGGTCAAGACGTCAAGAAACTTGCAGATTGTCCTACATCAATGAAGCAAAATATCTTTGCTCTATCCAGGTTTCCATGTCAAGGACAGATACAATCTTAAAGTAAAATCCTCGGCAAGATTAATTGCTAAACCTGTAGCTGTTAGCATATGGTTGGAACTCTATTTGTCAAACATGTGTGTATTAAATATCTTGGTGGAACTCTATGCTCCACAGATGTAATCAAATAGTTCAGATTTTCTTGGATAGAAACAAACAACTTAAGCCAAAAAGTTTGTTGTGGATGGAATAAAATTCATCCGTAATATCAGTCCCATGCTGGGTCAGGTTAGCAGAGTTGCAGCAGATACCACAAATCCAGAATGAAGTAGATAGTTGAGCCAAAATCATGTTGTTAAGAAAAAATGAGTTCTTTTATCTGGTAATGACATGACTACATAAAAGGATACAACTCGCCCTCTAGAATAGGTTTTAAAGAATCTTGCAGATGATGATCAACTGTAAGTAGGAAAGATGAACAGCTGAGGGTACAGGAGGCTGTTACTTGAACTATGAAGCACAAACACACAGACATGATGCAGAACATACAAATTAGCACTTCTCATCCATCTTTTAACAAAATAATATTTATCTTTTTTTTTTGATAACCAAATAATTTTGATCTTTTAATATTAGGAAGTCCCAAATACGCAACATATTTCTTTAGATAATAATATCCAACAATTCTGCCATCTAATATTTGAAATTTCAATCATGATTTTGTTTTTCACTACACCGGCTTCTTCAAAACTTCAAATTGTTCTACAACTACCAATAAACTAATTTAAAACTAATCTAATAGTTAAAATTTAATCATGAATTTATTTTTCACTACACAACTTCTCCAAAACTTCAAATTGTTCTGCAACTACGAATAAACTATGCAAGTCAAATCAACCATGCCAACTCAAAGAATTCTACACAAACCAGGACAGACTAATGTATGTGTACTACAAACAAGTGAACATGTATTTCATATTATTAATATGATGAATCACTATCTTTAATAATGCACATCAGATCCACCTGGTTACCCTCACTTGATTTTTCAATTTGGCTTTAACCTATAGATTATTGTATTCTAAGAATTTATGTTGAGTTTTTATTACATCTTCCTAAAGAAGTCATCTTGAGAAACACCAATGTAGGGCCGAAGACTTGTCACCAGATTGGCATGGTAAAGAAGTATCAAATGTCTTCTATTTTAGGAAAGATGAAGGACTCTATCAATCCATTGATGTTGTCAGCTATTGAAATGCAAAAACAAGATGTATTTTTCCCTCCCTCACCCCAATGAGAGGTGGTGTAGTGGAAGAATTAAGAAGTTTGCATGCGAAACTAATAACCTGTTTAGCCCACTCTTCACGTCCAGCTCTCGCTAGATAATTTTGAACCAGCACTACGCCATTGAAGTCTGCAATATAAAGCAACATATTAGAAGATGTACCTTAAAGAAACTGAAGAATAGAACTGAAGAACCAGATCCCATCACCTATTTCAGCCTTAAACCTAAAGAACCCAGGCCCAATCACCTCACTTTTGCAATCATAAATGGAATCAACAACCTGTAGCAAGTAAAGTGTGGATGGTTTAGTTAGGCAAAGGGGTTAGCAGAGTAGAGCGATCCAGAATCAACATACTGGATCATTTTTCAGGAACTGAAGAACCCTGTCCATGTCATTGTCATCAATTGCTCTACCAATCAAAGCATGTCGATTTCTTTGAATCAGAAATATAGCAACCTGCATTTCAAATTGCATTGTCACATAATAATCCTCCCCTTTTTCAAAACTTAAGTTTGAGATGACAGGCAAAGAACGTAAAGGCATCAGACACTTATTACTGACAACAAAGTTTAGTCATCCATGTCATCAGTCGTTGTATCACATAGAGTGCATCACTAACACTGGAAAGCATTTTGTGAGACGAGTCTTCAAATTTCACTTGTCTCAGTCAACATCTCTCTTATATGCTAATTCACAGTCACCCAAGTTACTTCGGCCCCAGTATTAACTTCAGAATCAAGATACAAGAGCTAAGAACAACAGCCACTTGATCCCTATCTAAACTAGAATTGGCAATATGAATCATCAATATCTATCCCGCTGCATTTTGATCCATTTTCTTATACTCAATATTTTATTTCATTCATGAACTCGCATTTTTAAGAAATCATCACTTCATTCATGTGGAGTATCATCATTTTGAATTATGCTGACACATAATGAAAATACATACAGATTACAATGCCTGAATTTCAGGACAAGTTCAAGGTTTAGCATCACACACCATTCCTAGAAGGTTGCCCACTATAATGGAACCAATGGGGTCGTAAATTGGATTTCCAGTGGCATTTACAGCAACCAGTGATGCGGCAGCAATGGCTAGACCTGTAACTGCAGCACCATCCTACAAATTGAACATTATATTACACATCACTGACAAAGACATCATGAGTAGGAGCTCAAGAAAGCACGTTGGTCACCTCTGTCATGACAGCTACAGCTGTAGGATCATGACCACGCCAAATGTAATCTCTCACTGTCATTCCTTCAGCAGCAGCTCCTTTTCTGACAGATTGAATAGCCACAACGAGAGAAATACCTAAAAGAAATCCAGGGTTCAGAAAGAATGTAGAGAGTGAGATAAGGGGTAGAAAACATAAAAGGAACAAACCTTCTAACTATTTGTATTTCTTAGAGAAGAATTCATACCCTCTATAATAAATGAGCCACCAATCACCAGTGCTGCATATCCAATATTTGTAGGTTGCTGAAACAAATACATAGGAAGAATACAGTTCTAGTTGATGTGAATGCACAGTATTTAACAACAGATGATGGATCACTGTATTTCAATTAAAGTACCTCAGTAGTCCACAAGTTTTGTACTCCATGAACTATAGTAGCACCACAACCAAGACAAAAGATACCAACAGCAGATATCAAAGACCAGACAAATCTTTCCTTGGAGTAGCCGTATCTGAAATGATAAAATAAGTTCAACAAGTTCATCAGCCTCTAAGCCTCAAAAACACATGTCACCAGATAAAAAATCTTTTCCACTATATCGGTGTAAGACCAAATCAATCATAATGTGTTCGATTTATTGTTGTTAAAGCTTTGGCCAGACACATATATTTGAAAAACAAATATCTTGTACGATACAGCTGCACATTCACCAAATCAGTGGTAAATATTTTCAATTTGCAATGGAAGAAAATACTGCTATATCTACAGTTGTACTCTACTCAAATACAATAGATTTTATTTTATTTTTTTAAAAAGGAAACGGGAGGGGAGCATGTCTGCAATGTCAAGGTATTGGGACTTACGGGTGGATAGCATCTGGTGCACGTCTGGAGCTACTTAAACCATAAGCAAGAAGCGCCTACAAAGCGAGCAATCAAGATTTGTTTGATTGATGAAATATTAAAGATGGAACTTGGATCATACCAGGCCAAGTTAGTTTTAAACATGTGCAATACCTGATTTGCGAAATCCGCAACTGAATGCACAACTTCAGCCAGCATGACATGGCTGGAACTGACAAACCAGACCCCAAACTTCAGGGAAAAGACAAGAAAATTGCACCATAAAGCTGTTGTGACTGCTCGCTGGCTATGGAAATTAAAAAAAAAAGAACAAATTACATGGTGACACAATATATAGATTCATAGTTTTAGCTAAGAAATATCTTCCCCTTTTAGTCAATGTAGGTTGCCATGATTGTACAGGATAAGGTTTTGATGTAACCATTTTAATCTAGAGAAACTATTAATAACTTTGATAGTGACCACCACTGTATGTGAAACACTACTATGTCTGACCAAATGGAGTCCAAATTAAGCAAACATGTCGAAATCCATTTAATGTTATTGAGTGCTACTTGATTGAATATGGAATTATCACCTCCCCGAGCAACACCTTTGAATGATGATTAAATTACTTGCAATAAGATAACTGAGTTCCAGTGGAACATAGTAGATAGTACCATAGTGGCTGTGTCCAAATCCCAAAGTAAGTATTCTTTAGGAATATCAACTGCACAAATTTTCTCTTATGCATGTCAAAATATACAATTTAACCTAAATTTTCTGTTAATGTAATGTGACACTGATAACTCATTTCATGTAATTTTAATCAATATTTCTTCTAAAACGGTGATGTTTGGACTAACTTGTGCTAATATCGACTAATGTGTTTGTCAACTTGTTATAGTTCACAAGCATTGGTGTCTGATTATCATGCCCACCAGGGTTGGGGGCATGAGCTTACAGTCCATTGTTATATTTATTTGTTGCTTACCTTTCCCCTGTCCTACGGGAAGGGATATGGAAAGATGATGAGGGATTTGTTATGCTAACAATATAATAAGGTTAAATTTGCAGATTTCTAAGAAACAGTAAGGCAATTTATTCAATTGTGTCTAAAAAGAAAACAAAAGGAACATCATATATGACGAGAACAACACACGTTACCCAGGATCATCCACCACTTCTATTGTCTTTATCTTCTTAGCTCTGGTAATCAACCCTGAAAAGAGCAATTTTCTAAAACACTACACATAGTAAACTCTAATTGGTAAAGCTATATTTTTCTCCGGAATTCGTATCTAGTTATGATGAAAGGACACTCACCGCGGCTGAGGAACAGGTGACTACTCTTTCTCGAAATCGAACACGATACCACATTTCGCGAAGAATTAACCGAGAATATACTGCGCAATGCGAATGAAGGCCCCTGACCTCCAGTGAAGTGTGAGCACGGATTGTATTGAAATCTGTGATAAGCATCCAAATGAGGTTTAGTTTCTTCCTTGATTTCAGATGAGCAAGTGTGAAAAGCATCAAAATCAAATTTATCTAGGGCTGCAGAGAGGGAATAAGATCCTTGATAACGATGGCGATAGCAGCGAAGAGCAGAGAGAACGCGAGGAGTAGGCATCAATGCGTGAGAAACAAAAGACTATATACTCGAGCAAAAGTAATTTCGGAACTTCACTAAGGCTTTAGGGTTTTGAGGTTTTGCAATGAATGTGAACTCCAAAACTCATTGCAGTGAAATAGCGTTGCAGAAGGATAGTCATCAATGGTGGAATCGGAAAGTCCCCTCAAGAGATTCTCAATGGGTAAAGAGAAAAAAGCGTTGTCCCCTTCCCAGTTTTCGTGAATTAATTATGTTTGGGCTGTTGGACTTGGCCCTCGACCTGTCAATGGACCATCGTTGGGTCATTCACATAAATGTCCATGGAATTGAAATTTGAAATACTCTAATAGATAATTTTTTATTATAATGTAATATAAATTATACCTTAAAAAGACATGACAAGTTATAGCGATAGAGGCAAAAGTTTGGTTCAAATTTTACGAGTTATGTCATAAAAAAGCATAACTATAAATATCAATTTTAAAACTTATGAGTTATGTCGCAAAAGACATAACTTACTTTTTATCGAACTTATGTTGAGCAAGACAAAAAGTTCTTTAAAATTACGTCTAGCGAATTAGGTCATAAAATTACTACATAATTTATGCTCCATAAATTACTGTGTCTAAAATGATACTCCAATTGTCTCAATTTATGTGTCAAATTTTGAGTCTACTTACTTTTTATTTGAAACTAATTTAACTTTTAACTTCTCATTTGACCTTTATGAGATAGATTTTTAAATACACGAATATCTTTAACTTGTTTTAGATCACAAATTTCAAAAGTTTTCATTTCTTAAACAACATATTCAATCAAACACTCACGTAAATTTGGACGAAGAGAGTATGTGAAAGATGCTTGTAGAATCTCAAATATCTTAAACCAATCCATTGGATACAAGGTATGATATACAAACACTCACGACACATTTTTTTCCCAAAAGAATAACAAGGTATGATATACAAATACTCGTCAAGCCCCAAAATTGTAGACTACCCACAACCAAATGCCCCTCTACTAGAATACATTTGGCTGTTTTAAGGGAATGTAAGAACTAAAACTAAAAATAGCCATTATCTAATAATGTAACTGGTCATAGGAGATCATTCCCGCCCAACGCTAACATCAGTCCAATAAATCCCGGGAATCTGGCTGAACAAGTGCCAGGCAATATAGCACTTGATTCCCATAATTCTGTATCAACAACTAAACTAAATGAGGACCTGTGAGAACCTACTTATTACCAAATCTGCCTTCTCTCCTGGTCAGTGGCCGCTTATATGATTTTTGCTGTCCAACTGAATTTCCAGCTCCAGAACTCATTGCTCGATCATTCCGGCTCACAATTTTTATGGGGTGAGCCTCTGTGTTAAAAACCCACTTATCTAGGGGAATGACTGAAGGGGGTGAGTAAAGAAGATAGAGATATTTAAGAGTCTCTGCGAGAAAAAAGCTCTGCATCATATTGTCTTGCACACCAGTGTTAACCTGTGAAAAAACAGCAAAAACAGGTGTCCAAAATATCATTGATTATCAAATCCTGAATATAGAAAAAAAAAACAATTTGGGTAATAATCACAAGCATAACTCCCTTACGACTGGAAGATAGTGACAGATCAAGCGATAATCCACTTTCAAACAAACACAAACTTGAGCTGATTATGACCGACAGTCATTGACACATATCAGCAATTTTACATTCCACCCTACAGTTTAGATTCATTCTTGGTAAAATAAGCTCTTATATGTGTTGAACACACACATACACCCCCCCCCCTCCCTTTTTCTACCACATTTTTCTGTATAATTGAAAAGAAAAGGTGTTCCGAGAAGACAGACGGTCAAACTCTGCTGCCCCACAAGAAGTTGAGCCAAATAGGAGAAAAAGCAACAAAAGGTCAGAGGAGATAGGGTGCCCTTACTCAGCTTGCTCAATATTTCTCTCATATTATTGGCATAGAAATGTGGTTGAAGCTTTCAAGATGTCAAATTGGAGAATCCAATTCTTTGATCTCCAGATTAAACAAAAGATTAATAACAGATCTTATTTTAACATTAGTAAAAAATGTTATCAAAATACAATTTCAAGGTCTGGTTGTGGTGTTTCAAGGTGATTAACTCCACTTTAAAATTGTGCAGGGAGGTAATAGCACCTCTACAACGGCGGGGTGTGTAACTGATTCGACCATAGGTCAGGAGTCTTTATGCCTGAATACTTCATTTGGTTCCCCTATTTGGATCAACCTGTTCTAGCATGGTACCAAATTGAACCCTTCGAAAGGAAAAATTGTGGGGTCTTGCTGCAATATACCTTAGGATGTATATCAAAGTCAAAATCGAAGGCGAGGCGTTGCTCAATCTGAATCAATGTCTTAGATCAATAAGCAAAGTATCATGTGGCAGGTTTGAATTTTATTTTTATTTTTTGGATATATATTTCGGTTCTTACCTTTCAGAGAAATGACCTTTTTAAATTTGAAGATAGTTTCACTTAAACTTATCATTTTACCCTTAATGAGAAGTTTCTATAGCCACCTAAATATTATGGCATATTTAAGACCACAAGTTTCGAAAGTCTTGTAGCCACACAACTGTTATGCATGTTTAAGACCACAATTTCAAAAGCTTTCCTTTCTTTCTTAAACTTCGATATTTATTTTTTTGCTATAAACAAGAAGTTTGTTGTTGGATAGAGAAATGGATAGACTTCTGGGAAGGTTAAGCATACATGTAACATACTACCTTTATAAATCTAACGACATTTGGGAGAAGCAGTAAAATTAATTTAATTATTAAAAAAGATAATTTACAAATGTTGTTGATATAATGAAGTTCCATTTGTGCCCTATTCCCGAAATTCTAAAAAATGTCATTTTTCTTGGTATCAAGTACAGCACCTCAGATCCGAACCCATGCTATGCAGTCTTATTGTTCTTTCGTGAAAACTGAAATGTAGAGGCAGTGGTTGCTTGTGACAGATTTCAGGAAGGTATCAGGTAAGTGATACAGCACCTCAGATCCTAACCATGCTATGCAGTCTTATTGTTTTTTCGTGAAAACTGAAATGTAGAGGCAGTGGTTGCTTGTGACAGCTTTCAGGAAGGTATCAGGTAAGTGATACTGGCTAAGTGGCCAAGAAACGCATCCACAATTTTGTCATGACTCGTGCAGCATTAGAAGCTTGCAATATCAGAGAGTCCCAGGGATTCTAAAAGGATGGAGGGGGGGGGGGGATAAGAATTCTCCTGAATAAAGGGTTCTATGTTGCTCAAGCATTTTGATATGTTTGCTTGAGAAAGCAGATTCAGATACAAATTTACGCCTCAACAAATGAACTTTAACTCGTGAAAATTGCTCATGTTATAAAGTAAAGTACAATTCCACCAGCCAAAGGTCAAGATTATGCAAAGCAAAGAACCATAGAGCTAGGTAAAGGGTAAGAAAGCATCAGCCTAAGGTGAAAAGGAGGAAACAGAAGTCTATGCAGAATAGATGAATTATATATCAAAATCACTGAACCCTTTCAGATCTGAAGCACTGAAACACAAATGCCAGACAATGGAAAAGGCATCAGAAAGAAAATCACCAATAGGAGCCCCATGTTATTCTAATTCAAATCTGGGAAAACACAAACATGCATGTATATGAGTATATCCCAACTATGGTACTTAAAACAATAAGAATGTGGGTATCAGAAGACACATCTTCCTAACAATGACACTAAAACACACTGTCTTCACTAAGAATTGCAAACGTTCAAAAAAGAACAAAGAAAAAGACAATGCTGAAGACATTGAAAAGCAGATAATAAGGAAGGCATCTATCCCACTTATAGAGGTCAACAGAGATCATTTGAAGAGATGAATCAATCTGGGGAAAAAATCATCAGCTAGAGTTAAAGAGTCTAAGTTAGTACTTACATCTTTGAGTCCAACGTATCCAGATTCTATTCTCGAGTTCTTTTCAAATGCCTGGAATATGTTCCAACCCCACTCTTGGTATGTCTTGTTTCCAGTCAAACGCCAGAGGTAAAACAGAGATTCGACCGTTTCTGGCCTTAGTATGTTCCACGATGTGCCCACAGTCATATCCTGAAAAGCATTAAAGAGGAAAAACAACCACAAGTTCTTTATCAACATAAGTAAACAGCAATGACAAATATGTACTAATAAACTAAGTGGCAAAATCGACCTGGCCATTATTAAAGACATAGTTTTCTCCTGCCAACTTTGTAGGTGTTGACTGGTAGAAGTTATAGCAAGTCCAAGCAAGCTGCAAGAAGAGGTTAATAGATCCAGTAAAATAGCATTACTCAAGCATTCTGTTACTAATGAGCAATAGTGGAAGTAGCCCACTATGGATACTCTGTGCCTTCTTTCCCAGGCACCCTTTATCTGTGACAGAAAGCTGGAAGGTTGAATTATTAAGTCTGGACATACAGGAGCTAAATGAAAATGCTTAGTTTAATGACACCAGGAAACATTCAAAATGTGCCTCTCCCAACTTAGGATTCATAAAGTCAGCTGAAAAGAATCTGAATACAGAATATGGCATAGGTTAATTTATGCTTCACATTGTAGTGCCACCAAATAAATAAAAGCAAACCAAACTTGGCAGAATAATGTCCAATGTAATCTAAACAACCTCACACTCAAAGTTGATGCAAAACTATCATGAGATACAGATGGTCAGATAAGAACTTAAGTCAGACCATTGTTCTTTTTTTTGTTTTTTTGACAAGGAACTTAAGTCAGACCATAGTTTGGAGCTCTACAAGTTCAAAATACCTCTTCTGCCAGTGATAAAAACTTCTGAGACTCATCAGGACCATAACCAGACGAACCTAAAGCTAACATTCCTGGAGCAAAGCATGCAAGTTCATCCATCTGTACAGAATTCAAAAGTATTAATATGATCTAAGAATCACACACATGACCAGAACTCACTGCTTCCCATTTGAACGCTATACATCACCTTGTCTACGAAAGAATCTCCAACCTTCTCACTAATATAAGCAAAAGATGATGGAGAAGTCCTCCGCACCAAGCTTAAAAGACCTTTCATTGATGTCTCCCACATTTTTCTGTTTGGAAAATTAAATAGAAGAATTGCATTTAATATGCTCGAGGTTGCAAAAAAATGTAAAAGAACATCCTTCACATTTCAAATTTCAGGAAAGATATATGCATTGACATACTTTGACTTGGTCCACATTTCTGATCCTTTTCGTTCTAACTAAGTAATTAAAACACAAATCTTTCAAGCAATAACCAATTTCATCTTCCTCCACTTCAGACCAGTAAAGCATATGCAGTGGCGGAGACAACTTATGCTAATGACACCCCTTCGCCGGAAAATTACATGGTTTAGCTAGGTTAAAATTTTAGTTTAACGTATATATGATATATACGTTGACTCCTCTTCTTTTTTCACGTGTGTTACATTTTTATATTTTGACACCCCTTCCTAAAATTTCTGGTTCCTCTACTGAGCATATGGAGCTAACTTGGCATTTCTCAAAGGAAACACAATTACCCAATACGACGCACTGAAGCCATAAACCCCCAGTTCTTTGGTCTTTAAATTAGCTAATGCAAAACAGCTTACAACTGCTCATCAAGATAACAGCCATAAGGAAATCCTCAACTAAATTTAATAGTTTTGACTAATCTAGTTTGACCAGCAAGGAAGTTAAGTAAACAAAACTGTTTGAAACTTAGGATTGTTATATCTGAAATTTTAGAGATATGTTAAAGTAATACTTGGAAAATGTAACTAGAGTACAAAAATGCAACACCAAAAGAGTGCTCTATTGTTAATCAAGATTGTAAGTTTTGTACTTTTAGGAAAAAGTGATGGGACTACATAAGCATGCCTTCATTAATGCTCGCTCAGGTTTGAGATTGTGTATATATCAGAATGATATTAAAAATAGCAGTAAAGTTTTTTGATGAAAATAGCAGAACAGATACTTAGCAGTAAATTTAATCACTCTTACTCTGATATATATACATATATCAAATGGTATGATAATAAATAGCTCTAATAATTCAGGTTTGTTTTAATGTATTAAGATTACATCAACTCTTCAGCACAGTGTTCAGGGAAGCGTGAAGCAGAAAAAAGCGATAAGGCCCCGCTTCACGCTTAAAGCGATGAAGCGCTCACATACTCATTCTAGTCTCTGAAGCGTAGAAGGCTCGCATCGCTTCGCTTCATCGCTTTAAGCGATGAAGCGCTCGCTTTCCTGCTTCAGTATGTTGTCATTGTTCCCCCTTAACAGTGTTTTTTCTTTTCATGTTCTGTCTAATTCATGTCTTTCTTGATTGGGCATCTTGGTCTATATATGTGAGCAATTGAATAACATTTCTATTTGTTAGGCCATGATGCATGACAAAAGACTTGGTTCAGGACCGACAAAGTATCCTAACGGACCTAACCTTAGTTTATACATAATAATATCACTGGAGAAATAAAGAAAATTTAAACTTAAGCTTCTTACCTGTAGCTGTCCACGGCAGCTGTTCTGTTTCCTTGTATCCAGACCTTGAGTAAATATTCATAAAAGCTGAAACAACATCTTTTACTATAATGTACAAAACAAACAAAGGAAAACTAAGTGCCAGTGAACAGAGGGATATGGTGACACCAGTCCATTCTCAGTTCACATTATCAGACAAGTCATTTGGAAAAAGATAATGAAAGGCAATTCACCTGTCCCCCATGGCCCCAAACGTTATAGTGGAGTATACAACCACCTCTCCCTCTGGATTAATGTGTATTGGAAGCAACCCATCATCTGGGAAAGTTTTACTAATTTCTAAGATAACATTCTCCGCCTGAAATAGAACGTTATGCCATTTGGTCACTAGCAGAACATTGATTTGAGTCTGTGTAGCTTAATCAATTTCTGTCATGCCCTTTTGATATTGTAGTTTTATTTAGTAGCTATCAAGATGTTACATATTGAAATCTATTGGGGAATACCTTTTGTTGATACTTCGGGTCTCCTGTTCTTTGTGAAAGAGCAATAAATTCAAGCTGCTCAGAGGCAGAATCTGCCAGGATACTATGACCCTGAGAACAGGGAGAACAATAGTTTCAGCAAATGTACACTAGAACTCCAGAAATCATTATATTATATATATATATATATATATTACATGCCATGAGCCTGAAATATTCAGATTTCAAAACGATAGTCATTGGTATGCAAAGAGGATTCTGTATTGCAAGGAATGGAAGGTGCTTTGAGGACAGATGTAACTCCATGCAGAGGATTAAGGAGAACTGTATTGCAAACTTTCATTTTTGGTGTAAAGAAGGAAATATAGACGATGTAATTCAGTTGGTAGATTTCCTAGGATCCTTGTAATTAGTTTGAGTTTCCTAGGCTCATTGTTAACTTTTTGGAGGTGGCCACTGCATAGCCCTTAATGCTGAGGAATACGAATTACCAATTTTCAAAAAAAGAGGATTCTGTCCAAGTGCTTAAAAGGAAAAAAATTAAGTAAAGAAATGTTTTCTCCCAGTGGATGCACAACACCCTCACCCTGCAGCTCCCCAATATTCCCCAAAGAAAAGAAATAAACAGCACTTAAGAAGAAAAGAGTTAGATTCACACAGGAGAACTTTACTTTCAGCAAAAGGACATCGTTAAAACAGCCCCCCCTACCCTGCAAATATCTTCTCTTTTGAGCCGAGGGTCTATCAGAAACTCTCTACCCCCCAAAGGTAGGGGTAAGGTCTGCGTACATCTTACCCTCCCCAGACCCCACTTGTGGGACTACACTGGGTATGTTGTTGTTCACAGCGTTAAGAGATGGCAGGTTGAATAAACAAGTCGAAAATATATGGGACGGTTTCTTAGAGAATTGCAAATTGCTAAGTTGCACAAGACATGTTTCTCCTTGCAAGCTGGAGTCAGTTGGGAGAAAGCACGATGGGATGTGGCAAAGAGAGAGAAAACAAGGGGTGGATCATAAGACCCTTTAAGTATATTTTAAGACGATTAGAGCATTTCTCAAGGTAATGCACGATTCTTCGATCATGCAGTTCCCCTTTTGAATACACTTGTCCAAAGCTGGAATTTCCTCCATGCACTTCATGGAAAATGGGTGCAGGGTAAAGCATCAAATGACTTGTCAAATAAAATTTAGAATAACGCCCAGTATGAGATACTTGAGTTATATTCCAGGGAAAATCAACTTGAATTTAGTAAAGTTCGGGTTTACCCCAGTCCACCCATGATTATGTGGATTCCCATGTGACAAGTTGATAATGTTGTAAGGGATGCCAGTGGGTGTATTCCATGCAGGCAACAGTCTGTCAGCAATGTCTTGAGCCTTTTCTAGGAAAAGCTTATCACCAGAGAGGTCATACGCACTAAGAAGTCCACCAACAACTCTATTGTTAAATTACAGAGAATTTAATCAGTAAAGAACATAGAAACAAATCATCAAAGCCAATAGAAGGCGTCAGGAATCTAAGTAAACGCATTACAAAAGCATCTTAAACCTTATAAAGCAACCTTATGGTTGTCTCAAAAACACTGGCATCATAATTCTTGTTGAAATCCAGGGAGTTTGCAACCCACCTGCCATCAGAGCTCCTTGTTAGCCACAAGCAATAAACTCTTACTTGAAGCACAAAAATATGGAAATTCACAAATGTCTTCCACTTGGCACTATTGATTCATAGATAAAAGAAAGTAATACATAAACCCTAAAATCTAAAAGTAAAAGGGATATGAAACTGGCAGTCCAATGATTTTGAGAAGACAAGATGCCACACATAAAATCCATAATCCAAGGAAACACAGAACTCTAAGCAGTCTCTCTCGGGGAGGACATCGTGTGTGTGTGTGGGGTGGGGTGGGGGGGTGGGGGGGCAGGGTGGATAACTGCATATTTTAATCAGAGAGATGACAAGTATAAAGGATATTAACTCAAGATGCATTTTAGATTTATCACATACATCATTACTTGATTCTAGTGATCGCTTTCATATTTAAATAAGATTTTAACAATTCATTCTCTTCTTGAGAACAAAATTGAGATCATGAGTAAGAGGAATTTTAGTAGCTTAGTAGGTTGGCTTTCAGTTCCCCACCTTGTAATCCCCCTCCCCCATTTTCCCTTCCCTACCCCACAATTTTTTTCTTTAAAAAAAGAAAAGAAACAACATGAATAATATTTGTCAAACACAACCATGGTTATTGTGTGCAGAGAAGGATCACCGCCAAATAAGATAAAGTAGAAAATGGGACGTCCACATACACAAAGCTGGTATTCACATAAACAAGGCTTCAATCTAGGATAAGAAAGATAAACTCAAGGCTTTTAGAAGCAAGAAAACAATAAACTCACTCTCTAGCTCTCTGAAACTGCTCATCCAAGCCCATGATATATAGTGTGTCAAGAGAATCGATTAATGTTGCACCAAGACCACCAAAACTGTCAACACCATTCTTTGTTTGTGGCTGGCATTGCAAAGTTTAGCACGACAATCAAATAGTTGCGTGCACATGTCAAACAGAGGATATGATATATAAAGTACCACAAGCACATAGCAGAAGCAAATCGAAAAGTATCAAGGGAAATTTATCAGCCTCTTAGATTTAAAATTGAATATATACCACCAAAGGATGTGGTGCATTGGATGGGGCTGCTCCTCCCTTAACCAAACGTCTTGGATTCAAGCCCTGGCTTTGGAAAAATCTTTGGTAGGGAATGCTACCCTCGAATGGAGCCCTACCCGACACAAATCCAGATTAGTCAGGCTCCAATGCGAATACCGGACACCGGATGGGAAACAAAAAAAAATGAAATATAAGTAAAAATGGAACCGTCTCCCAAATTTTCACTTCCTTTCTTGTAGTCTTAATATAAGATATCACCATAAAAGGTCAATGAGAATTAATTCCACATAGATCCTCTGTCTCTTCATAAATTTGACCGCCTAAGTCAGCCTATATGGGTACTTCAGGAAAATTTTGAAAAGCTAACTGGGTGAATTTTTTCATAAATCAAATGATCAGTCAAATAAAGACAGAGAAAAGGGAAGTAGAGAGTCAAACAAAATCAAATATGAAGCTAGCAATTCCATCAAGAATAAGATTTGTTCAACATAAAGTTATTATTACTCGGAAGCAGAGCCCTAAATACTCTAATCATAAACAAACTTCCCCAAGATTTTACCTCACAGTGGCCTTTTAAGAAGAACAAGAAATATCTTGTGCAACAAAATACTTATTCCAGTGATTAATTACTTTCTCCGAAAATGATTGTTTAATATTTCACAGAGAAGTTAAACACAGAAGATTGAAGTTTCACTTTTGATTGCACCAAATGTTCCCTCAAAGCTTTGACATAAAAAGAGCTTACAAGATAAGATCATAGTGTTATCTTCATTACCAGGATACTCAAAATTCTTGAAGAACTTCTCGAGCATCTAACTGTATGAATAATATTCTCACATCAAGAAAACTCCTAGTGTGAGTCGTACTTCAACATGAAAGGATTCTTGAGACAAGAAACAAAATTAGATTATTTCTTCATGTTTACTCAAAGAGTGGGCACAAGGGTAAATGAGTTATTACACAATAAAAAGCAGATCATAGAATTCTCCATTAGATCAATCGCTAAAAGACAAACTTGAAGTAAAGAAAAGACAAAAGATTTCTAGCTAAAGAGGTAGTCACTTTGGAATGACCAAAATTACACCATTCATGTCAAGTTAAAGTATTTGGAGAAAAACTGTAAAGTAGGAGTTAATTAATTGAGACTTCACTTTTTACATATTTAAATTTGAGGTAACTCCTTTTTGGACGCATTTTAGAAACCCTCGAATACAAAACCTTTTTTTAACGAGTAATCTTGAGACTTGAGTATAAGATACTGTTCATATTTGAGACTTCACTTTTTACATATTTAAATTTTGAGGTAACTCCTTTTTGGACGCATTTTAGAAAGAGCAACTTTCACATATAGCAAACACAAAATTCATATTTGTATGCTATAGCAAAGTTTGCATAATTGCGCTCCATAGCAAACATAAATATGTATATTTCGCTATACATATACAAAAGAAGCAGTTGTATAATCTGTTTTGGTATACATATACAAAAAGATCAATTGTATAAAGTGAGAGAGGCGAGTGAGCGAGCGAGATCTGGGAAAGGGGAGAGAGGGGAACGAAAATATATGTATATATACAATTTTCACGCATTTTATACATTTGCGTTTTTGTATAAAGTGAGAAAGGCGAGTGAGAGAG
>JAJOOS010002720.1:0-24758 GCA_029582725.1 Solanum chiquidenum | reverse complement strand
TAACCGACAACCATCACTATGAGCTATGTGATGATACATCATTTCGCCCACGTTGCCAGAACTTTCCTATAACTTGTTGGGATATAGAACGCCTCAACTAAGTGGATCCACTAAGCTATGCTTAAAAGCAGTAAGGAATCATCTAAAAAGTATGATCCTTTCTACCCACGTTGGCTACATGGTTTATGGAGACTTGAGTTATTAGGAACTCGTCCCCATATCGATGCTCAATACTACTCCCAAAATATACTCAGCTCATATGTTTAAAAACATAACTCTTTCTTTGTGGTTTGAGATTATTACTCAAAAACTAGCTCAAAAGCTCTCTTGGAAATTAGTGTTTTATCTCTTGTTTAAATGTTTCTCTTTGGGAATACTTAGTTCCCATATAATATTTTAAATAAAATGAACTTCGCTCTTACTCTTACTCAACTCAATGTTCAAGTCTTAAAAAAAGTTTAAAATATTTGTAAAAGACTTTGAAAAGACTCTAAGAACTCTTTAGACTTGGCTCTTAACTTTCCTTGAATTTGAATTTATGGATTCAAGGTAATGATTCATGTTTATGAATGATTTCTAGATGTTTAGAAGTCATTTAGAGTATTTAGAATCGATAGGAAGTGTTAGTACACTTTACAAGGACTCAGATAGGATAAACGATGAAAAACGGGTGGGGGCAGACGTCCCGGGTGCACTGCTGATGCAATGCTTGTGCGCCACCCCTAAAGTTCAGAGACCCATTTCTGGCGCAATCCTTGTGCGCCGCCCCAGACCTTCTGGCACGTCGCCCCAGACCTTTCCCAGGTTACCCAGACAAATTTTTCAACTCATTTTCTGATCTAAATTCGATTCTTTTTCTCAATTTCTCTTTAAATTCGGTTACCCAATACATGTACCCAAGAATCTAACTCAAAATAACTCTTAAAATCGATAAGATTACCTCAAGAAACTTATCAATCCCATCCAAGTTCAAGACTGAGGGCAATTTCAAGACCACAACTCAAGAACATCAAATCTTCAACTTTTTAGGACAAAAATATGCTAAAATTAACATGACTGAAGCGTGGGTGAACGAACCCAATGCTATATGAAATCACATACCTCTTAGAGATTAACCCTTGGTGAAATCCGCAACGAAACCTTCAAGAACTTGACGAAATCTTGCTATTTTCTCCTCCTTTCTCCTCTTGAGTTCTTTCTCTAAAAGCCCTAGCATGAAACTTGAGTGCGTAAACTGAACCAATTTAGTTTAGACCCCTAATTAATTACTAAAAACGAAATGACTTAATTGTGTGAGGAAAAGAACAAAGTACCCTTCTTAAATCAGGATAACTTTCCTTAGATAAATAACCCAACTTCAAACAGGCATATCTCCCTCATACGAGCTTGAAAATTAGCAAACTCGGTGGCATTGGAAAGCGGATTTCCACACCTTTCATTTGATATCTTATTTTCCACCTAAATCATCGTGTACGGAAAGTTATGGTCGTTTGAAGGTTACCCAAAACTCATACTTAAGATAACTTTGCCAAATTTCTTATTTTTATTCTTTCCAAAAATTGTTATTTCTAATTCTAGCTCTTTCAAATAGCGGGGTGTTACATGCGCCTTGAAAACATATTGAAGTTTAAGAGATTGAAAAACATATGAAGCAAACAGGACCTGTAAAAGAGATGTTATTTTCTTCTGAATGGATGATCTCACTCGATCAGTTAAAGGAGTTTATTGAAGGGACATCAAATATATGTACAAAGTCTCCACTAAGTCTTCCCTTATGTATGCCAAGTAATTCATTGCAAGGATTGATATTTTCAAGTTACTTGCCTGTTATTGGATCCTAGAATAGTCTAGGAATGACATAGTTTAGGTATTAAATAGATAGGAGATTGAAAATAACTGTCGAACACGTTCTACGAGTTCACTCAATGGTTTGTAGAAACTTCTATGGATCATATTATTGACTCGTAGAACCAAGTATTAGAGACCAACTTTCAGAACAATTTCCACTGAATGCTTCCATGGACCGTCATACTTTCTACGGATCTTAGACTAAGCCCATAGAACCAATGTCCCATATATACCCTAAGTCAAAACACTTTCCACAATAACCTTCTATGGACAGTCATATTTCCTACAACCCGTATTCTTTTTCTGTAGGATGAGGTACCAAAACCAGTAAGTCCAACTAACTTCTACCAAGCCATCGCTACGACCCGTAATATATTATACAACCCATAGGTTCAAAGTCAAAAAATTCACCAAGTATATAATTCTTCTATGGACACCTTCTAAATCCCATAACATTTTCTACAAACCGTACAAAGAAACCGCAGAGTTGAGGTCTCAAAATTACAACCTTTGAATCTCTTCTACGAGCACTAACTACGGCCCATAGGAATTATTACAAACCATTCGATTAAATCTTATAACTCCATCCGGGACTTAACATTATTCCAAATCCATCCCAGTTCCTATGACAACTTTCTTACAACCCATAGGATGACTCATAGAAACTGACACCTGTACAATTTTTTTAATTTTTCCTTTGAAATAATTTTTTTGATTTCTGAGGTGATACATAAACAAATTATTCTAAGATACATTTCGGACACAATAAATGTTTTTAAACATCCAATGGAGGTCATTTTGATAAAAAGTGGGTCCCACACCGAAGACTTTGTTGAGCCAAAATCAATAAGGTTGTTTGAAATGAGTCTAGAAGCCTTGGGACCTGATCCAAAGGTCCTTCAAGGCCAAACTTCATGTTTCAGCTAAAGGATCCATCATAATTACATTGAAAGCTCAATTATCTGATGTTTTGATCAAGGTTAACCATTCAATTTTCAAAGGCTCTGAAATAAAAATAACTTGATAAAAAACAAACGAATGACTAGGTGACAAAATTGTCGGTCCCAGCAAGTCATAATTGGCTTTGATATGCTATAAGTAAGCTCTAAACAATTAAAATACACATATACAAGTAATTTCCTAGAGAGTCATTATATTTTTTTTATCTAAAATAATAATAGTAGAAAAATATTGATGAGGGTGAATTGCAAATGCTTTTTTTGATTTCTTCAAGATTTCAAGTATTTCAGCAAACACTAAGTGGGGTATCTCAAGTTATAAACCTATTGAATTATATTCTATGGCTAATAATTACTATTATTCTGACTGAATTTTTGAACGTATTAATTATAGAATTATGTTGACAATGAATATATTGTTTTCATCCGTAAAAGGATGCTCTCAAAATTGAAATTGATAAAATCTTACGTTAAACTGATAATTGTTTTTTTCAAAAAAGTCTATTATAAATTTTTAAAAGTGAAACTTCAATAAACTAAAGAGTAAGGCTATTTAAACGGCCTATAAGAAGAAGAAAGAGGCTTAAGTCATCGCTTCCAATCCGATAAAGAGCTTTTTTCATTTTCCACAAATGTCCGTCCCAAAAATTATTGCAGAGGATATAAATATGAATATGAAAAAAAAAAGGTTATCACCTGGAGAGTTTAAGTACTAATTTTTTATCTAAAATATTTGAAAAGTAGATTTTAAAATTACACATGAAATTGGTTTAGATTTTAAGTGTTGATTGAAATTTCACTTTATGCCTTCTAGTATGGTTAGTCGCCCAACCCCATACACATTTTAAGTAACACATATATAATAGTGAATTGAATGACTTTCATCAAAAATTACATTGCGCAGTAGGAAAAAAATATTTTATATATATTTAAATTCAAAATATGAATTCATCCATGTAATTTAATATAAAGTGAAACATAAGGCATCATGTAAAATGACTAGATTTTTTGAGATTGTCGGCAATACGAGCCGAAAGATTAGAGAACTCTTGGACCGCTTCGCTGAGTGGTTTGAGATGGGATGGTACTTCATTGAACCCATTGCTGCAAGAAAGAGATTCATGCACTGCAAGAGATGAATACAAGCTTGTATTTTTATAATTACCAGACTTATAGAAATCATTGGAACGATTAAGATAATCAACGGCATCATTGTAATTTCTCAAGCAATTGGTCATTTGGGCTTTCACGTTGGGATCTTTAATGGGTTGTTTAAGAATTGATTTAACCAACTTATAGGTAGATGTGGTATTATCTTGTGCTATATGAAGAACAGTAGAAAGAAGACCATGAATATCCCCTTTAGAGACAGAGGGGTCATTTCGAAGCATCTGAAAACAAAGTGGAGGAATGAAGCTTCCGGGACAAATGTCATCAAGTATGTTTCCCTTCACATTTGAAAGAATTCCAAATGGTGCTACTACAAAGGAGAGAAAGAACAATGAAGAGTACAAAGACTTTGTCATTTTTTTACCTTTTCATTTCTCTGCACCCTCTAACATGCTTTTATAGCTTTAAAAAGTATCAAATATGAGATTAATGCAATTGATATTTTTTGTTTTTTTTGTAAATGTAAAAGAGGAAAGTCAAATATGAGACTAATGCAATTCATTAAATTAAAAGAAAAACAGTCAAATATGAAATTAATGCAATTCATTAAAATAAAAGAGAAAAGTCAAATATGAGATCAATGAAATTCATTAAAATAAAAGAAAAAAGATAAATATGAAATTAATGCAATTCATTAAAATATAAGAGAAAAGTCAAATATGACATTAATTTAACTCATCATTAAAATAAAAGAGAAAAGTCAAATAAAAGAGACTAATGCAATTCATTGAAATGTACCAAATATGAGATTCATGCAATTATTTAAATGTAGCTTACAGACATTTAATACTTACATAATTAGTTATGATTTTGTAATTACATTGTAATCATTTAAAAATTATTAAATATAAGTTTATAAAATCATTTAAATTATATTAAATTCTATATATATCCATCCAAATATATATTATGAATTAATATCCTTAGATTAATTATTTAAGTCCAAAAAGTATAAATTTAATTAAATTTCAATTTCATTTGAGTAGTACATCGATTTGGGCTACAAATTAAGAGCCAACTTAGTTAAAACCTAATATGTCATGTCTGATAAATCTGATGGCGTGAATGGAAGTTTGTTTTCATTGTAACTCCTATGTTCTACAACTTCAAATAGTGTGCTCATAACTCATAAGTAACACTAGGATTCAATGAGCAGCCAGAGAGAGCTCATGGATCGAACAAAACATATTTCTCTACAAGTAACAAGTTCAAGAATACAAACATTCAAAATTTTAAGTTCGAGAACAAGCTCTTGGTAGTACAAGTCAAGATCAAGGTCATCAATATTCAAGATCAAGCCCAAAGGTCCTTGAGTCCAAGAACATATTCAATACTCATGATCAAGCTTAGAAGCCCTTAAATTTATATTAAAACACGAATTGGAGGATTCATACATATTGTAAAGCTTATATTTAAATCAAATAAATACGACTATTGTGATATATTTTAGTCTTGATTATTATTCTATCAAAACATATTTTACCGTCTACAAATTCTGCCAGGCCTAATGAGAGAATCTATACCTCTCATATCAACTATTCAAAGATTATAGAACATCAAAATGACTTCCAAGAAGATCAACTCCTTATAAACTTCCTCTAACGCTTCTAAGCATGTTGACTCAATGTTCTCTGCTAAAGCAAAGGAGTCCTTAGTTTTACCTTCGGAAGTTTCAGAGTTTTTACAAGGAGTAAGACTACTATGTTGGGACAACAAACACTTCAAGTTTCATCCACATCAATATCCTATTTTAGGTCGTCAACCCAAAATGAGCAAGGGTCCTCTAGAAATTCTTCACCAGGAAGAAGCAGTGTTGCCCAAAAGATCAAGAAGATTCTACCTCCACTTAAGCTCTCCAATACCAAGAAATCTTCTTCGAATAAGAACTATAATTTAGCCAATGAATCCTCTACACATGCATCCAAAGATATGTAACCTTTGAAGATTGACTTGCAAGATAATCTATGCTACTCCCCGATGTCCCAAGCGATCAAGCAAGCAATTGTAACTGATGCTTCCTCCATAAAGGAACAACTTGCAAACCTGAAAAAGATAATTGAATGATTGACAAAGCATATACAAAACCTAGAGTCTTGTATTAATAATATGATGGATAGGATGAATGGATTATTATATGGAGAGTCCATCCATGCGCCTTGAATAGGTATTGAAGTTTCAGAGATTGAAAAATATGTGAAGCAAACAAAACCTGTCAAAGGGATGCTATTTTCTTCTGCAGGAATGATCTCACTCGGTCATTTAAAGGAGTTCATTGAAGGGACATCAAATATATGTACAAAGTCTCCACCAAATTTCCCCGCCAGGTAATACATTGCAAGGATTTATACTTTCAAGTTACTTTCCGGTTATTTGGTCCTAGAATAGTCTAGAAATAACATAGTTTAGGTATTAAATAGATAGGAGAAGTCTCAAGCAAGCTTGAAAATAACTGTCGAACATGTTCTACGGGTTCACTCAATGGTTTGTAGAAACTTCTATGGATCATATTATTGACTCGTAGAACCAAGTATTAGAGACCAACTTTCAGAACAATTTCCATTGAATGCTTCCACAGATCGTCATACTTTCTACAGATCTTAGACTATACCCATAGAACCAATGTCCCAAATATACCTTAATTCAAAACACTTTCCACGATTACTTTCTACGGACTGTAATATTTCCTACAACCCGTATTCTTTTTCTGTAGGATGAGGTACCAAACCAATGAGTCCAACTAACTTTTACGAAATCATCGCTATGACCCATAATATAATCTACAACCCGTAGGTTCAAAGTCCTAATTTTCACCAAGTATATAATTCTTCTATGAACACCTTCTAAATCACGTAACATTTTCTACAAATCGTACAAAGAAACCACAGGAGTTGAGGTCTCAAAATTACAACCTTTGAATCTTTTCTACGAGCACTTACAACGGCCCATAGGAATTATTACGAACCAGTTCCAGCAAGTCATAAATGACTTTGATTTGCTATAAGAAAGCTCTGGACAGTTTAAATATACATATACAAGTAAATTTCCTAGAGAGTCATTATAATTTTTTTTATTTAAACTAATAATCAATAGTAGGAGAATATTGATGAGGGTGAATTGCAAATTCTTATTTTGATTCTTAAAGATTTCAAGATTTTAAGCAAACATTAAGTGGGGTATCTCAAGTTATAAACCTATTGAATTATATTCTATGGTTATTAGTTACTATTATTTTAAACTAAATTTTTCAACGTATTACTTATAGAATTATGTTAACAATGCATATATTGTTTTCATCTGTAAAAGGATGCTCTCAAAATTGAAATTGATAAAATCTTACATTAAACTGATAATTATTTTTTTCAAAGAATTTTATTATAAATTTTCCAAATTAGAACTTAAATAAACTAAAGATTCAGGCTCTTTAAATGCCCTATAGGAAGAAGAAAGAGGCTTAAGTCATCGCTTCCAATCCGATAAAGGGCTTTTTTCATTTTCCACAAATGTCTGTCCCAAAAATTGTTGCAGAGGATACAATTATGAATATGAAAAAAAAGGTTATCGCCTGGAGAGTTTAAGTAATAAATTTTTATCTAAAATATTTGAAAAATAGATTTTAAAATTACATATGAAGTTTGTTTAGATTTTAAGTTCTGATTGAAGTTTCACTTTACGCCTTCAAGTATGGTTAGTCGCCCAACCCCATACACATTTTTAGGTAACACATATATATTGGTGAATTGAATGACTTTCATCAAAAATTACATTGCGCAGTAAGAAAAAAATATTTTATATATATTTAAATTCAGAATATGAATTCATCCATGTCATGTACTATGAAGTGAAACATAAGGCATCATGTAAAATGATGAGATTATTTGAGATTATCGGCTATACGAGCCGAAAGATTAGAGAATTCTTGGACCGCTTCGCTGAGTGGTTTGAGTTGGGATGGTACTTCATCGAAACCATGGTTGCATAAAAGAGATTCATTCTCAGCAAGAGATGAATACAAGCTTGTGTTTTTATAATTACCAGACTTATAGAAATCATTGGAACGATTAAGATAATCAACGGCATCATTGTAATTTCTCAAGCAATTGGTCATTTGGGCTTTCACGTTGGGATCTTTAATGGGTTGTTTAAGAATTGATTTAACCAACTTATAGGTAGATGTGGTATTAGCTTGTGCTATATGAAGAACAGTAGAGAGAAGACCATGAATATCTCCTTTAGAGACAGAGGGGTCATTTCGAAGCATCTGAAAACAAAGTGGAGGAATGAAGCTTCCGGGACAAATGTCATCAAGTATGTTTCCCTTCACATTTGGAAGAATTCTAAATAGTGCTACTGCGAAGGAGAGAAAGAACAATGAAGAGTACAAAGACTTTGTCATTTTTTTACCTTTTCATTTCTCTGCACCCTCTAACATGCTTTTATAGCTTTAAAAAGTATCAAATATGAGATTAATGCAATTCATATTTTTTGTTTTTTTTTTTGTAAATGTAAAAGAGGAAAGTCAAATATGAGACTAATACAATTCATTAAATTAAAAGAAAAACAGTCAAATATGAAATTAATGCAATTCATTAAAATAAAAGAGAAAAGTTAAATATGAGATCAATGAAATTCATTAAAAAAAGAGAAATGATAAATATGAAATTAATGCAATTCATTAAAATATAAGAGAAAAGTCAAGTATGACATTAGTTTAATTCATCATTAAAATAAAAGAGAAAAGTCAAATAAAAAGACTAATGCAATTCATTGAAATGTACCAAATATGAGATTCATGCAAATATTTAAATGTAGCTTACATACATTTAATACTTACATAATTATTTATGATTTTGTAATTACATTGTAATCATTAAAAATTATTAAATATAAGTTTATAAAATCATTTAAATTATATTAAATTCAATATATATCCATCCAAAAACATATTATGAATTAATAGCCTTAGATTATTTATTTAAGTCCAAAAAGTATGGATTTAATTAAATTTCAATTTCATTTGAGTAGTACATCGATTTGGGCTACAAATGAAGAGCCAACTTTGTTAAAACCTAATATGCCATGTCTGTTAAATCTGATGGTGTGAATGGAAGTTTGTTTTCTATAACTTCAAACAGTGTGCTCATATTTCATAAGTCACACTAGGATTCAGTGAGAAGCCACAGAGATCTCATGGGTCGAAAAAAACATATTTCTCTACAAGTTACAAGTTCAAGAATACAAACATTCAAAAATTTAAGTTCAAGAACAAGCTCTAAAGCTCTTGATAGTACAAGTCAAGATCAAGTTCATCAATATTCAAGATCAAGTCCAAGGCCCTTGAGTCCAAGAACATATTCAATATTGACGATCAAGCTTAGAAGCCTTTATATTAAAAACACGAATTGGAGGATTCATACAGATTGTAAAGTTTATATTTAAATCAAATAAATATGCTTTTTGTGATATATTTTAGTCTTGATTATTATTCTCTCAAAACAAATTTTACTGCCTACAAATTCTGTCAGGCCTTATGGGAGAATCTAAACCTCTCATATCAACTATTCAAAAATTATAGAACATCAAAATGGCTACCAAGAATATAAACTGCTTATAAACTTCCTCTAATGCTTCTAAGCCTGTTAACTCTATGTTCTCTGCTAAAGCAAATGAGTCCTTAGTGTTACCTTTGGAATTTTAATAGTTTATACAAAGAGTAACACCAGTATGCTGGGACGACAAACACTTCAAGTTTCATCCACATCAATATCCTATTTTGGGTCGTCAACCCAAAAGGAGCAAGAGTCCTATAGAAATTCTTAACAAGGAAGAAGCAGTATTACCCATAAGATCAAGAAGACTCTAGCTTCACTTAAGCTCTCCAATTCCAAGAAATCTTCTTCAAATAAGAACTATAATTCAGCTGATGAATTCTTTACACATTCATCCCATGATATGTACCCTTTGAAGAATGACTAATAAGATAATCTATGCTAATCCCCGATGTCCTAAACGATCAAGAAAGCAATTGTAACTGATGATTCATCCATAGAGGAATAACTTGTAAACCTGAGAAACATAGTTGAATGATTGGCAAAGAATATACAAAACCTACAGTCTTGGATTAATAATTTGATGGATAGGATGAATGGATTACTATATGAAGAGCCCATCCATGCCCCTTGAATAGGTATTGAAGATTGAAAAACATGTGAAGCAAACAGGACATGTCAAAGGGATGCTATTTTCTTCTGAATGGATGATCTCACTCGGTCATTTAAAGGAGTTCATTGAAGGGACATCAAATATATGTACAAAGTCTCCACCAAATCTTCCCTTATGTATGCCAAGTAATACATTGAAAGGATTTATATTTTCAAGTTTCTTGCCGGTTATTGGGTCCTAGAATAGTCAAGGAATGACATAGTTTAGGTATTAAATAGATACGAGAAGTCTCAAGCAAGCTTGAAAATAACTGTCGAACACGTTCTACTAGTTCACTCAATGGTTTGTAGAAACTTCTATGGATCATATTAATGACTTGTAGAACCAAGTATTAGAGACTAACTTTCAGAACAATTTCCACTGAATACTTCCACAGACCGACATACTTTTTACGGATCTTAGACTAAGCCCATAGAACCAATGTCCCAAATATACCCTAAGTCAAACCACTTTCAACGGTTACCTTCTACGGACTGTAATATTTCCTACAACCCGTATTCTTTGTCCGTAGGATGAGGTACCAAAACCAGTAAGTCCAACTAACTTCTATGAAACCATCGCTATGACCCGTAATATATTCTACAACCCGTAGGTTTAAAGTCGCAAATTTCACCAAGTATATAATGCTTCTATGGACACCTTCTAAATCCCGTAATATTTTCTACAAACCGTACAAAGAAACCGCAAGAGTTGAGGTCTCAAAATTACAACCTTTCAATCTCTTCTACGAGCACTTACTACGGCCCTTAGGAATTATTATGAACCATTCGATTAAATCTTATAACTCCATCTGGGACTTAACATTATTCCAAATCCATTCCAGTTTCTATGACAACTTTCTTACAACCCATAAGACGACTCATAGAAACTGACACCAGTAAAAAAAATTGCAATTTTTCCTTTCAAATAATTTTTTTTTGATTTATGAGGTGTTACATAAACAAATTATTCTAAGATACATTTTGGATGAAGTAAATGTTTTTAAACATCCAACAGAGGTCATTCCAATAAAAAAATGGGTACCACACTGAAGACTCTGTTTAGCCAAAATCAATAAAGCTGTTTGAAATTAGTCTAGAAGCCTCGGGACCTGAACCAAAGGTCCTTCAAGGCCAAACTTTATGTTTCAGCTAAAGGATCCATCATAATTACATTCAAATCTCAATTATATGATATTTTGATAAAAGTTAACCATTTAATTTTCAAAGGCCGTGGAATACAAATAACTTGATAAAAAGCAAATGAATGACTAGGTGACAAAACGGTCAGTCCCAGCAAGTCATAAATGACTTTGATTTGCTATAAGAAAGCTCTAAGCAGTTAAAATACACATATACAAGTAAATTTCCTAGATATTCATTATAAAAAAAATTATTTAAACTAATAATCAATAGTAGGAAAATATTGATGAGGGTGAATTGCAAATTCTTTCTCTGATTTCTTCAAGATTTCAAGTTTTTCAGCAAACATTAAGTGGGGTATCTCAAGTATAAACCTATTGAATTATATTCTATGGATATTAATTACTATTATTTTTAACTAAATTTTTCAACGTATTAGTTATAGAATTATGTTAACAATGCATATATTGTTTTCATCCGTAAAAGAATACTCTCAAAATTGAAATTGATAAAATCTTACATTAAACTGATAATTAATTTTTTCAAAGAAATCTATTATAAATTTTCCAAATTATAACTTAAATAAACAAAAGATTCAGGCTCTTTAAACATCCTATAAGAAGAAGAAAGAGGCTTAAGTCATCGCTTCCAATCCGATAAAGGGCTTTTTTCATTTTCCACGAATGTCCATCCCAAAAATTGTTGCTGAGGATATAAATATCAATATGAAAAAAAAGGTTATTGCCTGGAGAGTTTAAGTAACAATTTTTTATCTAAAATATTTGAAAAATAGATTTTAAAATTACATATGAAGTTGGTTTAGATTTTAAGTGCTGACTGAAGTTTCACTTTACACCTTCAAGTATGGTTAGTCGCCCAGCCCCATACACATTTTTAGGAAACACATATATAATGGAGAATTGAATGGTTTTCATCAAAAATTACATTGCGTAGTGAGTAAAAAATATTTTATATATATTTAAATTCATACATGAATTCATCCATGTAATGTAATAAGAAATGAAACATAAGGCATCATGTAAAATGACTAGATTATTTGAGATTATCGGCTATACTAGCCGAAAGATTAGAGAACTCTTGCACCGCTTCGCTGAGTGGTTTAAGCTGGGATGGTACTTCATCGAAACCATGGTTGCATAAAAGAGATTCATTCTCAGCAAGAGATGAATACAAGCTTGTGTTTTTATAATCACCAGACTTATAGAAATCATTGGAACGATTAAGATAATCAACGGCATCATTGTAATTTCTCAAACAATTGGTCATTTGGGCTTTCACGTTGGGATCTTTAATAGGTTGCTTAAGAATTGATTTAACCAACTTATAGGTAGATGTGGTATTATCTTGTGCTATATGAAGAACAGTAGAGAGAAGACCATGAATATCTCCTTTAGAGACAGAGGGGTCATTTCGAAGCATCTGAAAACAAAGTGGAGGAATGAAGCTTCCGGGACAAATGTCATCAAGTATGTTTCCCTTTACATTTGGAAGAATTCCAAATAGTGCTACTACAAAGGAGAGAAAGAATGAAGAGTACAAAGACTTTGTCATTTTTTTACCTTTTCATTTCTCTGCACCCTCTAACATGCTTTTATAACTTTAAAAAGTATCAAATATGAGATTAATGCAATTCATATTTTTTGTTTTTTTTTTGTAAATGTAAAAGAGGAAAGTCAAATATGAGACTAATGCAATTCATTAAATTAACGGAAAAACAGTCAAATATGAAGTTAATGCAATTCATTAAAATAAAAGAGAAAAGTCAAATATGAGAACAATGCAATTCATTAAAATAAAAGAGAAAAGATAAATATAAAATTAGCGCAATTCATTAAAATATAAGAGATAGGTCAAATATGACATTAATTTAATTCATCATTAAAATAAAAGAAAAAAGTCAAAAAAGAGACTAATGCAATTCATTAGGATGTACCAAATATGAGATTTATGCAAGTATTTAAATGTAGCTTACAGACATTTAATACTTACATAATTAGTTATGATTTTGTAATTACATTGTAATCATTTAAAAATTATTAAATATAAGTTTATAAAATTATTTAAATTGTATTAAATTCAATATATATCAATCCAAATACATATTATGAATTAATATCCTTAGATTAATTATTTAAGTCCAAAAAGTATGGTTCTAATTTAATTTCAATTTCATTGGAGTAGTACATCGATTTGGGCTACAAATGAAGAGCCAGCTTAGTTAAAACCCAATATGCCATGTCTGTTAAATTTGATGGTGTGAATGAAAGTTTGTTTTCATAATAACTCCTCAGTTGTACAACTTCAAACAGTGTGCTCATAACTCATAAGTCACACTAGGATTCAATGAGAAGCCAGAGAGAGCTCATGGATCGAACAAAACATATTTCTCTACAAGTTACAAATTTAAGAATACAAACACTCAAAAATTTAAGTTCAAGAACAAGCTCTAAAGCTCTTGATAGTACAAGCCAAGATCAAGTTCATTAATATTCAAGATCAAGCCCAATGGCCCTTGAGTCCAAGAACATATTCAATATTCACGATCAAGCTTAGAAGAGCTTAAATATAAAAAAACATGAATTGGAGGATTCATACAGATTGTAAAGCTTATATTTAAATCAAATAAATATGATTTTTGTGATATATTTTAGTCTTGATTATTATTCTCTCAAAACAAATTTTACTGCCTACAAATTATGCCAGCCCTTATGGGAGAATCTAAACCTCTCATATCAACTTTTCAAAAATTATAGAATATCAAAATGGCTACCAAGAATATTAATTCCTTATAAGCTTCCTCTAATGCTTCTAAGCCGGTTAACTCTATGTTCTCTGCTAAAGCAAAGGAGTCTTTAGTGTTACCTTTAGAAATTTAAGAGTTTTTACAAGGAGTACCACCAGTATGTTGGGACGACAAATTCTTCAAGTTTCATCCACATTAATATCCTATTTTGGGTTGTCAACCCAAAAGGAGCAAGAGTCCTATAGAAATTCTTAACGAGGAAGAAACAGTGTTGCCCAAAAGATCAAGAAAATTCTAAATCCACTTAAGCTCTGCATTTCCAAGAAATCTTCTTCAAATAAGAACTATAATTCAGCCAATGAATACTCTACACATGCATCCCATGATATGTACCCTTTAAAGATTGACTGGCAAGATAATCTATGCTAATCTCCTATGTCCCAAACGATCAAGAAAGCAATTGTAACTGATGATTCATCCATAGAGGAATAACTTGCAAACTTGGGAAAGATAGTTGAATGATTGACAAAGCATATACAAAACCTAGAGTCTTGGATTAATAATTTGATCGATAGGATGAATGGATTACTATATGGAGAGTCCATCCATGCGCCTTGAATAGGTATTGAAGATTGAAAAACATGTGAAGCAAACAGGACCTGTCAAAGGGGTGCTATTTTCTTCTGAAGGGATGATCTCACTCGGTCATTTAAAGGAGTTCATTGAAGGGACATCAAATATATGTACAAAGTCTCCACCAAATCTTCCCTTATGTATGCCAAGTAATACATTGAAAGGATTGATATTTTCAAGTTACTTGCCGGTTATTGGGTCCTAGAATAGTCTAGGAATGACATAGTTTAGGTATTAAATAGATACGAGAAGTCTCAAGCAAGCTTGAAAATAACTGTCGAACATGTTCTACGGGTTCACTCAATGGTTTGTAGAAACTTCTATGGATCATATTATTGACTTGTAGAACCAAGTATTACAGACTAACTTTCAGAACATTTTCCACTGAATGCTTCCACAGACCGACATACTTTCTACGGATCTTAGACTAAGCTCATAGAACCATTATCCCAAATATACCCTAAGTCAAAACACTTTCCACGGTTACCTTCTACGGACTGTAATATTTCCTACAACCCGTATTCTTTGTCTGTAGGATGAGGTACCAAAACCAGTAAGTCCAACTAACTTCTATGAAACCATCATTGTGACTCGTAATATATTCTACAACCCGTAGGTTTAAAGTCACAAATTTCACCAAGTATATAATTCTTCTATGGACACCTTCTAAATCCCGTAACATTTTCTACAAACCGTACAAAGAAACCGCAATATTGAGGTCTCAAAATTACAACCTTTGAATCTCTTCTATGAGCACTTACTACGGCCCATAGGAATTATTACGAACCATTCGATTAAATCTTATAACTCCATCCGGGACTTAACATTATTCCAAATCCATCCCAGTTCCTATGACAACTTTCTTACAACCCATAGGATGACTCATTGAAACTGACACCTGTACAATTTTTACAATTTGTCCTTTCAAATAATTTTTTTGATTTCTGAGGTGTTACATAAGCAAATTATACTAAGATACATTTCGGACACAATAAAGATTTTTAATCATCCAATGGAGGTCATTTCGATAAAAAGTGGGTCCCATACCTAAGACTCTGTTTAGCAAAAATCAATAAGGTTGTTTGAAATGAGTCTAGAAGCCTTGGGATTTGAAACAAAGGTCCTTCAAGGCCAAACTTTATGTTTCAGCTAAAGGATCCAGCATAATTACATTCAAAGCTCAATTATCTGATATTTGGATCAAAGTTAACCTCTCAATTTTCAAAGGCTCTGAAATACAAATAACTTGATAAAAAACAAACGAATGACTAGGTGACAAAAATGTCAGTCCTAGCAAGTCATAAATGACTTTGATTTGCTATAAGAAAGCTCTAAACTTTTAAAATACACATTTACAAGTAAGTTTCCTAGAGAGTCATTATAAATTTTTTATCTAAAATAATAATCAATAGTAGAAAAACATTGATGAGGGTGAATTGCAAAAAAAAATTGATTTCTTCAAGATTTCAAGTATTTCAACAAACATTAAGTGGGGTATCTCAAGTTATACACCTATTGAATTATATTCTATTGTTATTAATTACCATTATTTTAAACTAAATTTTTCAACGTCTTACTTATAGAATTATGTTGACAATGCATATATTGTTTTCATCCCTAAAAGGATGCTCTCAAAATTGAGATTGATAAAATCTTATGTTAAACTGATAATTGATTTTTTCAAAGAAATCTATTATAAATTTTCCAAATTAGAACTTAAATAAACTAAAGAGTCGGGCTCTTTAAACTCCCTATAAGAAGAAGAAAGAGGCTTAAGTCATCGCTTCCAATTCGATAAAGGGCTTTTTTCATTTTTCGCGAATGTCTGTCCCAAAAATTGTTGCAGAGGATATAAATATGAATATGAAAAAAAAGGTTATCGCCTGGAGAGTTTAAGTAATAATTTTTATCAAAAATATTTGAAAAATAGATTTTAAAATTACATATGAAGTTGGTTTAGATTTTAAGTGTTGATTGAAATTTCACTTTACGCCTTCAAGTACAGTTAGTCACCAAGCCCCATACACATTTTAAGGTAACACATATATTATGGTTAATTGAATGACATTATCAAAAATTACGTTGCGCAATATGTAAAAAATATTTTATATATATTTAAATTCAGAACATGAATTCATCCATATAATGTCATATGAAGTGAAACATAAGGCATCCTGTAAAATGACTAGATTATTTGAGATTATCGGCTATACGAGCCGAAAGATTAGAGAACTCTTGGACTGCTTCGCTAAGTGATTTGAGTTGGGATGGTACTTCAATGAAACCATGATTGCAACAAAGAGATTCATACACTGCAAGAGATGAATATAAGCTTGTGTATTTATAATCAGCAGACTGTAGAAATCATTGGAACTATTAAGATAATCAACGGCATCATTGTAATTTCTCAAGCAATTGGTCATTTCAGCTTTCACGTTGGGATATTTGATGGGTTATTTAAGAATTGATTTAACCAACTTATAGGTAGATGTGGTATTTTCTTGTGCTATATGAAGAACATAAGAGAGAAGACCATGAATATCTCCTTCAGAAACATGGGGTCATTTCGAAGCATCTGAAAACAAAGTGGAGGAATGAAGCTTTCGGGACAAATGTCATCAAGTATGTTTTCCTTCACATTTGGAAGAATTCCAAACAGTGCTACTACAAAGGAGAGAAAGAATAATGAAGAGTGCAAAGACTGTCATTTTTTTACCTTTTCATTTCTCTGCACCCTCTAACATGCTCTTATAGCTTTAAAAAGTATCAATTATGAGATTAATGAAATTCATATTTTTTGTTTTTTTGTAAATGTAAAAGAAGAAAGTCAAATATTAGACAAATGTAATTCATCAAAATTAAGAAAAATAGTCAAATATGAAATTAATGCAATTCATTAAAATAAAAGAGAAAATCCAAATATAAGATGAATGCAATTCATTAAAATAAAAGAGAAAAGACAAATATGAAATTAATGCAATTCATTAAAATATAAGAGAAAAGTCAAATATGACATTAATTCAATTCATCAGAATAATAAAAAAAAAGGTCAAATAAAAGAGACTAATGCAATTCATTGAGATGTACCAAAATGAGATTCATGCAAGTATTTAAATGTAGCTTACAGACATTTAATACTTACATAATGAGTATATAATTTTGTAATTTCATTGTAATCATTTAAAGATAATTAAATATAAGTTTATCAAAATATTTAAATTATATTAAATTCAATACATATCAGTCCAAATACATATTATGAAATAATATTGTTAGATTAATATTTAAGTCCAAAAAATATGTATTTAATTAAATTTTAATTTCATTGGAGTAGTCCATTGATTTGGGCTACAAATGAAGAGCCAACTTAGTTAAAACTCAATATGCCATGTTAGTTAAATCTGATGGGGTGAAGATATGTTTGTTTTTGTTGTAACTCCTTTATTCTACAACTTCAAACAGTGTGCTCATAACTCATAAGTAACACTAGGATTCAAGGAGAAGCCAGAGAGAGCTCACGGATCAAACAAAAGATATTTCTCTACAAGTTACAAGTTCAAGAATACAAACACCCAAGCATTTAAGTTCAACAACAACTCAACATCAAGACTACCATTTTCAAGAACTAGCTCAAAAGCTCTTGGTAGTACACATCAATATTCAAGATCAAGCTCAAAGGAACTTTAGTCCAAGAATATATTCACAATCAAGCTTACAAGCCCTTGAATTTATCCTAAAAACGTGAATTGGAGGATTCATACAAATTGTTAAGCTCATATTTGAAATCAAATAAATACAATTGTTGTTATATATTTTAGTCTTGATTATTATTCTCTCAAAACAAATTTACTGTTTACAAATTCTGACAGGTTTCAGAGCTTTTACAAGGAGTAAGACCAATATGTTGGGACAATAAACACTTAAAGTGTCGTCCACATCAATATCCTATTTGGGTCGTCAACCCAAAAGGAAAGGATCCTCTAGAAATTCTTCACAAGGAAGAAGAAGTGTTGCCCAAAAGATCAAGAAGACTCTAGCTCCACTTAAGCTCTCCAATTCCAAGAAATCTTTTGCAAATAAGAATTATAATTCATCCAATGAGTCCTCTACACATGCATCCAATATTATGTACCATTTGAAGATTGACTTGCAAGATAGTCTATGCTACTCCCCGATGTCCCAAGCGATCAAGCAAGCAATTGTAACTAATGCTTCATCCATAAAGGAACAACATCCAAACCTGGCAAAGATAATTGAATGATTGACAAAACATATATAAAACCTAGAGTCTTGGATTAATAATTTGATCGATAGGATGAATGGATTATTATATGGAGAGTCCATCCATGCGCCCTGAATAGGTATTGAAGTTTAAGAGATTGAAAAATATGTGAAGCAAACAAGACCTGTCAAAGGGATTCTATTTTCTTCTACAGGGATGATCTCACTCGGTCATTTAAAGGAGTTCATTGAAGGGACATCAAATATATGTACAAAGTCTCCACCAAATCTCCCCTTATGTATGCCAAGTAATACATTGAAAGGTTTGATACTTTCAAGTTACTTTCCGGTTATTTGGTCCTAGAATAGTCTAGAAATGACATAGTTTAGGTATTAAATAGATAGGAGAAGTCTCAAGCAAGCTTGATAATAGTTGTCGAACAAGTTCTATGGGTTCACTCAATGGTTTGTAGAAACTTCTATGGATCATATTATTGACTTGTAGAACCAAGTATTAGAGACCAACTTTCTGAACAATTTCCATTGAATGCTAATGTTTGCGTAATCAAGACACGTCTTACAGTTCGAGTGTCTACAATCGTATAACATTTTAGTAACCCAACCAAGGGTTGGAGTCGAGTCCCAAGGAAGAGGGCGTGAAAATTAGCGGTTAAGTGTGAAGTTGCTAAAGGTAATCGTAGCTAAAGATTTTTGCGAGTGAAAACATAACAAATTAAAGGAGTGACGCAAGCGTCAAGTATCAAATGGGGGTTTTAGACAAGAAATAAGTAAAAATAGTGAAAATAAGGAAAAATACAAGTTTGGAGATGGAATTCTTGGGATGTGATAGGAATACGGGATAGACTAATTTATTGGGTACATCCTATTAATAGAGAATTAGTAAAATAATTATGACTAGGCTAGACTTTATGGGGGATAAGCTTTCTCTCGAACAACTTAACCCGTTTCAAGTGGGTTTCTCTCGAACACCCACTTGCCGCTTGAAGAGCAGCCTTCGCCTTAACCCACTCACTCTCTCGAGCTGAGTGTGTGGATATGGGACTAGGGTTCACTCTCTCGAGCTGAACCTCATGTCGACCCACTCACACTGGTCATCAATTTAGCAGTCTTAGTTTTGCGTCCTCTCTCTCGAGCAGGTCGAAAACACAAAGGTAAAGTTGTATTTGCAACTACAACTCCATTAAATTCCACCACAACTACTAAACGAAATCACAATTAAACTACAAATTAACTCTCAGCAAGCAAGACCCAACAAATAATCTAACCCATATTCACAAAATCACAACCCAAGAATTGGGGTTTTAGCTACTCATGTAAAAGAGATAAAGAAGTATACCAAAATCAGATTCCATCAATGGGTATGTTAGATTAAGTCTTAAAACAGGCAAGAAATGAAGAATCCAAGAGACCTAAGCTCAATACCTTGAGTTTGAAACCCTTTGAAGACTTCTTCTTCAAAACCGTTTCTCCAAAACTTGGAGAGAAAAATATCTCTAAAACAAAAACTAAATAATATGGACTACAACTTAATTGTCTAATAAAAGTAGATAAGAATAAAAATTGAGCTAGTATTTATAGTTTTTTCAGAAGTGTGCTGCGAAGGGACGTTCGACGAAGTTAGTTGGGATCGCCGATGCACTCGGTGATCCGCCGTTTGGTCTACTTCATCGCCTTTCAGCTTTTGCCTTCAGCATCTTCGCGTCCTGGATCTTTGGGCGGTATAGTACTGCTTCGTGGAACTACTCGGCGACACGCCAACTACTCCTTTTCACCACCGATTTGATCCTTTCCTTCAGGGCTCAGCACACTGGAACAAAAGGTGAATACGTGATCTTTTGGCAATTCGCCGAATGGTTTCGGCGATTCATGGATCTTCATTTCTTCATTCTTTTGGCTTCTTTTGCTCCTTTTTGCTCGATAGTATCTATGCTTTCCTTCAAACTTCAAATACCTGAAACTTAAAGATTTTCATCAGATATTGAGACAAAACATGCATTTGAGGATACTATTTCTATCATAATATAGGCCTAAATGAGTCCAAATGGTGGACTCATCAAATGCTTCCACAGATCGTCATACTTTCTACAGATCTTAGACTAAACCCATAGAACCAATGTCCCAAATATACCTTAAGTCAAAACACTTTCCACGATTACCTTCTACGGACTGTAATATTTCCTACAACCCGTATTATTTTTCTATAGGATGAGGTACCAAAACCAGTAGGTCCAACTAACTTCTATGAAACCATCGCTATGACCCGTAGGTTCAAAGTCACAAATTTCACCCAAGTATATAATTCTTCTATGGACACCTTCTAAATCCCATTACATTTTCTACAAACCTACAAAGAAACCACAGGAATTGAGGTCTCAAAATTACAACCTTTAAATCTCTTCTACGAGCACTTACTACGGCCCATAGGAATTATTACGAACCATTCGATTAAATCTTATAACTCCATCTGGGACTTAATATTATTCCAAATCCATCCCAGTTTCTATGACAACTTTCTTACAACCCATAAGACGACTCATAGAAGCTGACACCAGTACATTTTTTGCAATTTTTCCTTTCAGATAATTTTTTTGATTTCTGAGGTGTTACATAAACAAATTATTCTAAGATACATTTCGGACACAGTAAATGTTTTTAAACATCCAACAGAGGTCATTTCGATTAAAAATGGGTCCCACACTGAAGACTCTATTTAGCCAAATTCAATAAGGCTGTTTGAAATTAGTCTAGAAGCCTTGGGACCTGAACCAAAGGTCCTTCGAGGCCAAACTTTATGTTTCATCTAAAGGATCCATCATAATTACATTTATATCTAAATTATATGATGCTTGATAAAAGTTAACCATTCAATTTTCAAAGGCTCTGGAATACAAATAACTTGATAAAAAACAAACGAATGACTACCTAACAAAACTGTCAGTCCCAGCAAGTCATAAATGACTTTGATTTGCTATAAGAAAGTTCTAAACAGTTAAAATACACATATACAAGTAAATTTCCTAGAGATTCATTATAAAAAAAAATTATTTAAACTAATAATCAATAGTAGGAAAATATTGATGAGGGTGAATTGCAAATTCTTTTTTTTTATTTCTACAAGATTTCAAGTTTTTAAGCAAACATTAAGTGGGGTATCTCAAGTTATAAACCTCTTGAATTATTTTCTATGGATATTAATCACTATTATTTTTAACTAAATTTTTCAACGTATTACTTATAGAATTATGTTAACAATGCATATATTGTTTTCATCCGTAAAAGGTTGCTCTAAAAATTGAAATTGATAAAATCTTACGTTAAACTGATAATTAATTTTTTCGAAGAAATCTATTATAAATTTTCCAAATTAGAACTTAAATAAACTAAAGATTCAGGCTCTTTAAACTCCCTATAAGAAGAAGAAAGAGGCTTAAGTCATCGCTTCCAATCCAATAAAGGGCTTTTTTCATTTTCCAGGAATGACCGTTCCGAAAATTGTTGCAGAGGATATAAATATGAATATGAAAAAAAAGGATATCGCCTGGAGAGTTTAAGTAATAATTTTTTATCTAAAATATTTAAAAAATAGATTTTAAAATTACATATGAAGTTGGTTTAGATTTTAAGTGATGATTGAAGTTTCATTTTACGCCTTCAAGTATGGTTAGTAGCCCAGCCCGATACACATTTTTAGGTAACACATATATAATGGTGAATTGAATGACTTTCATCAAAAATTACATTGCGTAGTAAGAAAAAATATTTTATATATATTTAAATTCAGAACATGAATTCATCCATGTAATGTAATATGAAGTGAAACATAAGGCATCATGTAAAATGACTAGATTATTTGAGATTATCGACTATACGAGCCGAAAGATTAGAGAACTCTTGGACCGCTTCGCTGAGTAGTTTGAGTTGGGATGGTACTTCATCGAAACTGTGGTTGCATGAAAGAGATTCATTCTCTGCAAGGGATGAATACGAGCTTGTGTTTTTATAATCACCAGACTTATAGAAATTATTGGAACGATTAAGATAATCAACGGCATCATTGTAATTTCTCAAGCAATTGATCTTTTGGGCTTTCACGTTGGGATCTCTAATGGGTTGTTTAAAAAATTATTTAACCAACTTATAGGTAGAAGCAGTATTATCTTGTGCTATATGAAGAACAGTAGAGAGAAGACCATGAATATCTCCTTTAGAGACAAAGGGGTCATTTCGAAGCATCTGAAAACAAAGTGGAGGAATGAAGCTTCTGGGACAAATGTATCAAGTATGTTTCCCTTCACATTTGGAAGAATTCCAAATAGTGCTACTACGAAGGAGAGAGTACAATAAAGAGTACGAAGACTTTGTCATTTTTTTACCTTTTCATTTCCCTGCACCCTCTAACATGCTTTTATAGCTTTAAAAAGTATCAAATATAAGATTAATGCACTTCATATTTTTTTGTTTTTTTTTTTGTAAATGTAAAAGAGGAAAGTCAAATACGAAACTAATGCAATTCATTAAATTAAAACAAAAACAGTCAAATATGAAATTAATGCAATTCATTAAAATAAAAGAGAAAAATCAAATATGAGATCAATGCATTTCATTAAAATAAAAGAGAAAAGACAAATATAAAATTAATGCAATTCATTAAAATATAAGAAAAAAGTCAAATATGACATTAATTTAATTCATCATTAAAATAAAAGAGAAAAAAGTCAAACAAAAGAGACTAATGCAATTCATTAGGATGTACCAAATATAAGATTCATGCAAGTATTTAAATGTAGCTTACAGACATTTAATACTTACATAATTAGTTATGATTTTGTAATTACATTGTAATCATTTAAAAATTATTAAATATAAGTTTATAAAATTATTTAAATTATATTAAATTCAATATATATCAATCCAAATACATATTATGAATTAATATCCTAAGATTAGTTATTTAAGTCCAAAAAGTATGGATTTACTTAAATTTCAATTTCATCGGAGTAGTACATCGATTTGGGCTACAAATGAAGAGCCAGCTTAGTTAAAACCCAATATGTCATGTCTATTAAATATGATGGTGTTAATGAAAGTTTGTTTTCATTGTAACTCCTATGTTCTACAACTTCAAACAATGTGCTCATAACTCATAAGTCACACTAGGATTCAAATATTCAATGAGAAGCCAGAGAGAGCTCATGGATCGAACAAAACATATTTCTCTACAAGTTACAAGTTTAAAAATACAAACACTCAAAAATTTAAGTTCAAGAACAAGCTCTAAAGATCTTGGTAGTACAAGTCAAGATCAAGTTCATCAATATTCAAGATCAAGCCCAAAGGCCCTTGAGTCCAAGAACATAATCAATATTCACGATCAAGCTTAGAAGCCCTTAAATTTATATTTAAAATACGAATTGGAGGATTCATACAGATTGTAAAGCTTATATTTAAATCAAATAAATATGATTTTTGTGATATATTTTAGTCTTGATTATTATTCTCTCAAAACAAATTTTACTGCCTACAAATTATGCCAGCCCTTATGGGAGAATCTAAACCTCTCATATCAACTTTTCAAAAATTATAGAATATCAAAATGGCTACCAAGAATATTAATTCCTTATAAACTTCCTCTAATGCTTCTAAGCCTGTTAACTCTATGTTCTCTGCTAAAGCAAAGGAGTCTTTAGTGTTACCTTTAGAAATTTAAGAGTTTTTACAAGGAGTACCACCAGTATGTTGGGACGACAAATTCTTCAAGTTTCATCCACATTAATATCCTATTTTGGGTTGTCAACCCAAAAG